>MNCI01012796.1:240979-320429 GCA_015680685.1 Gnetum montanum
CGCGGCTCATCAATTTGGTAACCCAACAGCATTATACATGTTCAAGATGTGTATGAAAAGTGGGACCAGATGCTTATGTTAGGATTAGTTAGACATTGGTTAGTTAGTTAGATCAAATTACCAATTAAATTACTTCATTATGTTCATCCTTTATTTAAATCATCTAAAACATAAAACATAAAAAATAATAAAAATCTTATGTCTCGATTACACTTAACCATACCTTTGCATATCACAAGTGTAATTAGGAAGACAACAAATGACTATTAGATCAAGTTCACTTCCTAGAGGCTAGTGTAAAGAAACACACAAGGTCCATGGAATTTGAACAGATCATGCATGAACGCTTAGTGATTCATATGGTTGAGCTTAGGGCTATTCACTACTCATTAGTGGTGCCATTGCTAAGGACTATATTTGTTTGAAACATGTGCTATCTAGGCATAGTGAAAATCATTACCATCATTGGACAAACCCTAAGGTCAAAATCATCCTAAAAATAAATATTATAATTTAAGCACACTAATATCTTATTCTAATTGCAAAATGTCTTCTTCTCACAGGCATGATGATACTAAATCACTAGTTCCTAAAGAATGTAGGGTTGTATATATTCATCTAGATGAGTATGTGCTTGAATTCACCTTCATCCTGCATCAAGATGAACAACTGTAGTGGCGAGATATGGATGGTAGCATCATAATTCCTCCCAATTGATCTATGCCTAGGATGCTACACCAAAATCTTAGGAGGTTTGGCATCTAAGATCTTCAAGAAGAGTACATTGTGCATGACCATGACTACTGGGACTATCGTCCTAATAAAACATAATGCAAAAGAGGTCAACACTAGGAGAAGCATCATGAAGCTTTGAAGGGAAAACGGTTCACCAACCCCTTATTCTTACTAAACCAAAATGATAATGAGGATCCTCCCTTTGGGAGTTCTCAACATGAATATTCTCCACCCCTTGAAATTGGTGATGGGGGCTTGAACCTAAATCTGTAATCCACTATCAATAGTCTGGGTTCATGTAAAAGTGGGAGTCAAAGCAAGGGCTTGGACAAGCATCAAGATGAATGGAAAGCTAATGAACATGGTCATGACAAGCATAGTGGAGGTGCCAGACACCATGGTGGTGGTAGTCCTCCTCCCTCTTCATCCTCTCCATATGCATCTTCTTCTTTCTCTTCTAGTTCTAACAAATGCCATAGAAAGAACAATCATGATGAAGGAATGATGATAATCATAGAGACCATCATGAATGAAGGGGTAGTAGAGGAAATCATAGGCATCATCGAAATAATGATGATGATGAGCCTTTGTTGGCAACTCAAAGCATGTTGAATATTGTAGAGGTAGTAAAAATTCTAACTAGGCATGTGAAAGTTAGTCGAATCAAGTGACTTGACATGAATAATATCCCCAAATTTAAGGGTGATATAACTTTGTTCAACAAACACATCTTCAAGCCTTTCACAATGCCTGTGCCTTACAAAATATTGAAAATGATTGGAAGAAATTAAAGTTATTTTCCAAGACATTCATCAAGGAAGTAGAAAGCTAGTATCAGTCCTTAGAGCTGGAATCCATCCAAAGGTGGAGTACAATGCTAGAGCTGTTCAATGATAAATATCATATGTACTCCTAAGTGTCTAATCTAAGAAGGTAGATCCAAGGATGAAAGCAAGAAATACATTAACCCTTGGATGCTGCCATGGGTAGATACTATTCTCTTATACACTGATGCCCTTGCCATGGTTATTCTCAATGAGAGCAACTTCACCACATCATAGATGGACTTACATCAGAAACAAGAAGAACTATTGGGATCTATGCCCAAGGAAGAATATTAGAAATTAGAGCCCATTAGATCCAAAGGCTAATAGAGTATGTATTAAAAGAAGGAGAGATAAGAAAATGGGAAAGTGCTAAGGAATATAACAAGGATCCTTCCATTAGAGAAAGGGAAGTCTGATTTTGCAACAACACAAAAGAGTCATCACTTGATGAGATGGTTCAGTGAAAAACCTTGCTAATCTAAAAATTTGTTTCTAATATATCAACAAAGGTTGATAAATTGTGGGACTCTTTGGATGAAAATTTTCAAACTAGTCTAAAAATTGCAGAAGAATTAAGAGATTAGAATAGTGATCATGACTGCAAGAGGTGGAGAGAAGCTGAATGTGCCTATCAAAGGGGTAAGGAAAAAGGTACTACAGTAGAAGAAGTTGTAGAGATATAATTAGATGATGATGATGGGTGTGACATTTGCTAGTATAAACATCCTAAAGGATGTTGCCCTATCATGTCACACTTGCAAGAGTCTGGGGTATATGCACTAAATCCTAAACTAGCAAGGCAAGCACCCAAAAGATTGCCTCATCCTTAAGGAAATCCAAGGTAGTTCCACTAGTAACAAAAGACTTACTATCTAAGTGGAGCTCCACCATAACCATATGAGAAATACCAACAATGGAAACATCCATAGTCATGGGGGATATCACCACCAATGTAGCAGTACCCTTACAAACAATTAGATCCATATGGATAATATGTTTAGTAATCAATTTCTCTGCGTGACTTCCAATCACACTAACTTTTAACATCATTACTACCCTCATGAGTATTATCAAACTCATTATTCATCTACTAGAGGGGAGTCCCCCCATCCATATTAGCCTCCTCATCCTTCTACATATGCCCCTCCATCCTCAACCCAGTTACCACCTGCTCCATCAATGCAAGAAAAAATTCCACCTTAGCCATAACACTGAAAAGCAACGAGGGTTGTTAACTTACAGCTAGCTCCTTAACTAAGTGGTTTAGAAACTAGATCATGAAAAAGAACTTCTTCCAAAATAACAACCTAGCTAAACCCTCATATATGCTTACGACTAGCAATCGTACTTCTCCATCTCCCTTTGCATCTAATCCATTTAGGTCCCCTTCAAACCAAACATTTTTCGAAATGCATACTGTCATGTTAACCTAAGCAATAATTGATTGAATAATGGCTAGCCACATTCCTAGCAAACTATCTAATCCTAGAAATTTCCTTATTTACCTTGAAAATGCTAGGAATAAGCCTTGCAAGGCTCTTTTGGATTCAAGTTTTGGTGTTAATTTGATTTTCCATGAGATGTATAAAGCTTGGAACCTACCTCCACTTAAGAAGAGCAACATCCATCTCAAATTGGCTGATCAGTCCATTACTATTCCCTTAGGATTGGTGGAGGACATTATGATCACCATTTGTGGGTGATGCTACCCCTTTGATTTCTTAGTGATCCAAGTGAATAATTGCAAGGGGGACTTCCCAATCATCATATGAAGGGCTTGGCTGACCATTGTTGATGCACGATTAGGGATCTGAGATCCTTTTCTCAAAATCTCCAAAGAAAATGCATTCAAAAAGCTCAAAAGGAAGAAAGTTCCATGCACAACATACAATGATATAGGATGCAACTGTGTGTAGAAAGTATGGGCCATTAATTGTGTATCTATCAAAGCATGTGGTTAGTGTGCTAATATACCTAAAATTCAAAGGTGCCTATACATAGTAGTCACAAAGCAAGAGGGCACCTAGTGGCTGCTAGTTGATCCTAAGAATATCTCAACACTTTGCATGGAACTTGCTAAGAGCCTAACATGTGCTTACATGGAAGACATGAATGAACTAGAGCAAGCTCATCACCAACTCTTCATTGATGAAAATGATGATACCTATTGGGAAGAGTTGGAAATCCTTGAAAATTTTAAACAAGATCCCCTTGAGTTGAAAACTTTACTTGTTGGCATGAAATATGCATTCTTGAAAAGTGGGAAACTAGTAATAATCAATACAAATCTTTCTCCTAAAAAATAGGAGATGCTCTTGAAGGGGCCAACAACCTTCACTTAGCCATATCCTGAACTCACAAGGATTGATCTTAGGATATGATAACATCGTATCTACACTAATCTAGCCATGAAGCTAAAGAGGAAACTGCAACAATGGTTGAACCCCAAATTGAAGTAGATCATCAAAGAAGAAATCAAAAAAATCATCAAGTTAGGGTTTATCTATTCCATTGTGGATAGTGAGTGGGTAAGCCCATTCATGATTGTGCCAAAGAAAGGTATCATGTGGCAAGTCTACATTAATTTCCAGCTATTGAATATGACAACATTTAAAGATCACTTTCCATTATCATTTGTGCATCAAGTGTTAGACACTATTTCTAGGCATTACTATTATAACTTCCTAGATGATTATAGTGACTATAACCAAATTCAAATTGTGCCAAAAGACTAGGCCAAAACCACATTCACAAGTCCTTAGGGGACTTTTATGTACCGAAAGATGCCATTTGGTCTATGTAATGCCCATGCCACATTCCAATGTCTAGTCTTGAGTATTTTTCTACAACAAATTAGTGGTGGGATGGAAATATTCATGAATGACTTCTTCACCTATGGTTCCACATTTGAGCAAGACTTAGATCACTTTGAGCAAGAGCTTAAAAGGTGTGTGGAGACCAATCTTCGACTTAATTAGTAGAAGAGCCATCTAGTGGTCCAAGAGGACATTGTGTTAGGGCATAAAATATCACAAGTAGGGATTGAGGTCGATCCTAAAAAGATTAGGGTCATCCAAGGAATTACTCATCAACTAGAAACTGTAAAAGATGTCCAATCATTCCTTGGACATACTAGTTACTACCTAAGATTCATAGAGAACTTCTCTAAGAACAAAAAACTGTTGGTCAAGCTAACAAAGAAAGATGCTCCATTTGTTTGGACCAAGGAATGTTAAAATGCATTCCAATATCTAAAGGAGAAACTTGTAGAAACTCCAATTCTATGAGCACCAAACTAGTCCAGACCATTTTACATCATGACGGATGCATCAAATTATGCCTTGGGAGTTGTGCTTATGTAGTTGGACTATCAAAAATATCCTTATTACATCTACTATGAAAGCTAAAGCATTGTGGATGCATAGCTAAACTACACCACCATAGAAAAATAATTAATGGTAGTGGTGTTTGCTCTAAAAAAGTTTAGGTACTATGTGCTTGGATATAAGGTGTTTGTGCACATTGACCACAATGCAATTTGCTTCCTAATGAATAAGCCAATGGTGAGCCCTAGTGTTATACAGTGGCTAGTGATCTTGGAGGAATTTGATCTTACAATGGTAGATCAAAAGGAAACTAAGAATGTGGTCATTGACCACTTGTCTTGGTTGAGATGGGACAGCAAAGAGGAGGAAAACCAACTACTTCATCAGTTTCCTAATGAACTACTCTTTGCTAAGGCTATAAATAAACAATTTCCCGATGACCCTAAATGGTACGATGGCATTCTCACCTATCTTCTCACTTAAGAGATGCCACAAGAGCTAGACTGTAGGAAGAAACAATAGTTTCTTCAATAGGTAAAATGCTTCATGGAGATCAATGGGCACCTCTACAAGGTCTACGCTAATGGCCTAGTTCGTTGGTGTGTCTCTAAAGCTAATCAACTGCACATTCTCTAAGATGATCATGAGGGTCCTTGTGGGGGCCACTATGCAGGGAGATGCACAACCATTAAGATCCTCATGGTAGCATATTACTAGCCAATACTTTTCAAGAATGCTCACCAATTTGTCAGCTCTTGTGAATGTTGCCAATGCAATGGTGAAATGAGTACTCCTATGGAGGGCCCTTAGTAGTGGATCCAACCATTGAAATCCTTTAACATATGGGGCATTCAATCCATAGATTCCATCACGCCCATGTCAAATGGAAAGGCATACATCATAGTCACTATTGACTATTGTACGAAATGGGTAGTAGCAGTTGTCACCAACTATACATCTTTTACTACTACTTGGATTGTATAATAGAATGTTGTAAATAGGATTGGTATGCCACATGCATTGAGTTTTTAATAATGGAAACCACTTTACAGGCACTACCTTTTGAAATCTCATGCAACGCTTGGGGGTTGAGCATAAATTAACAACACCTTATCATCCCCAAGCCAATGGTTAGGCTAAGGTTATAAATAGGGAAATCACTAAGATCTTAACAAGAATAGTTATCAAATATAGGAGAGACTACAGCATAAAACTCAACGATGCCCTCTAGGCCTACTACTCCACCTAAAAGCTTCCTATAGGCTACTGTCCCTATGAGCTAGGGTATGAAAAATTTCCAACTCTTCCTATTCAATCCAAGCTCCATACACTTTCAACAACCTATGATCTTGACCTTGAATTAAGTCTAACACAAAAAGAAATATTAAATAATCTTAACTTGCTAGATTAAAATTGATTGGTGGCCCTATCATCTAGCGAGTTGCACAAGGCATTTAACAAAAAATGTCATGACCTTAGAATTAAGAAAGTCAAATTTCAACCAAGAGATAAGGTCCTCTACTGGAACCCCATGCATGTGCCACAATGAACCAAGTTTCAAACACTATGGGAGGGTCATTATATTATTTTCAAAACCTTTCCTTCTAGGTTCATGTTGATCTACAAACCTGAGAGCCCAGATTAAAAAAAATTGGTCAACATTCAACAAATTAAACCTTTCCATGAGTATAAGGAAGCTAGTGGTTGCAACAGCTTCTCAAAAGGACAACCACACTCAATTTTTTGGATCTCCTTCTTCCAACTTATTTGTGAGGGAGATGGTCATCCATGCTAACCATATAAATGGCTCCTCATTTTTCTTTTTCTTTTTTACACATTTTTATTTTACACTGTTGTTTTTACATCCTTTTTTATTTTCTACTTTTTATTGCTTTACACCATTTTGTTTAGTTTTACAACATTGTTAATATGTTTTATTTTTCTTAACTATTTTACAATTTCTTATATATTTTTCTTTATTTTTCTGTGATTTTCTTATTATGTTTTAATAATAACATGCCTTATTGCCAATAGGTTATAGTATGATTTTCTTGATGTGGGCATATGCTATCTAGTTATTTGATTATTATTCTCTGGATTCTAGCTTTGAGTTTTGTTATTGATAACTAAGACATGATTTCTTTTTCATGAAATAGGTAGTAAGTCCACATCATCCACCCATCCACAAACTCTATGGTGTTTCTAGTTTTGGAAGTATGAGGTCCCTTTCCTTAATAAACCTTTAGCAAACTTGTGACCTTAGTAGTTTTCAAACTTGGAAATGATTGAAGGGCTTGAACATGATGTGACTTCAAGGAGACTCAATAATCTTTGCACCCTTCTACAATCTTGAGTGCAAGTGTTTTTTTCATGGATCTCTTAACATTCTGTGTTGACAAATAATAGGAGGTTGAATAAGTCTTTGCATAGTGTGGTTCCCATTCAAAAAAAAGGATGAAAATTCAACACACACCCCTTAAACAAAATAAATGGGCTACAAGCACTAGTTATGGGACTAGATAGGCATGTTACCTATGCCTAAAAGTCTCCTCTAACTAAGGTCCTTTCTCACTAGCTGCTTCTCTTTTCTTCTTAAAGAAGGAATAGTATTTGATCTGTCGGACCACTCTTGTGTCTCAAGGGGGTTGACTAGTCTTAGAGTGGTGATGCAAAGTCACTGAACGTGATTGGTTTTGGTTTGGACTAAGGATGTATTTTATCAGATCATTTAACAGCAAAATTCATGAAGGACTTTATGTTATCTTAATTGGAAACTGCATTCCACTTTCTCTCTCTCATCCATCTATGCTTTCCATGCCTCACCTTACTGCCAATGTTCATGTTCTTGTTTGATGTGTTGAAATTTTTAGGTAGTTTATTCTAGGATTTCATACTTAACTTTTCATAACCATTAATCATCCATGGGACCCATGGACTCCTTAGTTTGAGGATATGTAAGGGCAACAAAGGGCATGTGCCTACTTTGGGAAGGATCCATTTGCATACCTTTTGGCTGGGATGGTTAAGTTCTTTATCCTTAGGCATTCTCATAATCAAATCCTTTTGCATGCCCCATCAATGACATCCAATTATGTGCATCTTCACAATGTTTTTTAGTGAAATTCTCTTTTTTTATTAATGTGAATTCTTTAACCCTCTTCAAGAATTTCATCATGTTTGGAGTTTTCATAGTTTAATGATGAGCCACTTATTCATTTAATCTCATTTTTCAATCTTCTTACTATTGAAGGTACACTCTATGGCATGGGAGCCACTTAGGGTTTCTAACTTCCACAAAGGTTTAAGTAAGGGCTAACATAACATCATCAACCCATGAAGCTAATCCTTTTCAATGAGCTCTGATAACCACAAAAATCAAATACTATTAAAAGAATTAATCCACCATAATCACAACCTAGCCAAGTGTAACTATTGACGAGACAATGTACCTAAAAGCTATAGGTTACACATTGCACACTAATCCTTGATTTTGTTGTGATTGTAGAGGGAAGCATGGACTAGAGGCACAATTTTCTTTACCAAGAAATAAGTAGCAACACCATGCGACGAGGATCCTTCATGATCATTGAATCTTATTCCTTGTTCTTCAACTACAAGAGGAGTTGGATGTCAATTTTGGCCAAGGTGTTCAATTGTATTATCATGAACACTCAATTTTGTAAAAGACTGTAAATCCATATACTTGGGCACTTGGAATCTATTTTTTTCATCCAAGTTAGTTTGCATATCAGTCAATAATCCCATACCTTCTCAATATTTTATAAGGGACATGTTCCTCCTTTTGTTCACTTGAGGATAAGTTTTCATTCAGTCATGGGGGTATGATGAAATATATTTTCTCTGGCTCCAATATCATATACTTGATATCAAGGACCAAAAAGCAATGTCAAATATTTGATATCATGAGATGTGTGCTAGCCTATAAATATAACACTCGGGCACATAGTTTGGGAGTCATTAATCATAGTGTAGTAGAGCTCTTGTAGTTTTTCTTCCCCAAAGTAGAATATTTCCCCAAGTGCCTACAGTAGAAGTCATTAAGTATACAGATCTTTATTTGAGCACTGTTGTACTTGAGCACAGTAGTGTGTGTGATAATAAAGATGAGCTTTCTAATAAACCTTGTATTACTTTGGCTAGATTAAATATTTTCTTCATGCACTTAATGTTTTATGTAATTTCTTTTAATGCTTTAAATAATTAAGCTAAATTAAGCTAGATTAAATAGCATTTAATTAGGCACATAAGTATGACCACTTCGATCATGTGCATGATGCTTGGTAATCCCAGTAACACTTAACGTTTGGTAACCCAACAACGTTATATGTGTTCAAGATGTGTATGGAAAGTGGGACCAGATGCTTATGTTAGGATTAGTTAGATATTGGTTAGTTAGATTAAATTAACAATTAAATTACTTCATTCCATTCATCCTTTATTTTAAGCATCCAAAACATAAAACATAAAAATAATAAACATCATACGCCTCAATTACACTTAACCATACCTTTACATATCACAAATGTAATTGGGAAGACAACGAATGACTATTATGGCAAGTTCACTTCCTAGAGGCTAGTGTATTGGAAGACAAAGGGTCCATGGAATTTGACTGGATTGCACATGAACACTTAGTGGTTTGTATGATTGAGCATAGTGGTATTCACTACTCATCATTTCCNTTGGATTGCACATGAACACTTAGTGGTTTGTATGATTGAGCATAGTGGTATTCACTACTCATCATTTCCTTTTATAATCATCAACATGGATCATCAAGAAATCAATAAGATACAACCATTTACTAATGGTGGTTACAACATCCTCCACCAATTCTAAAAGAATAGTGATAGAGCAATCAATAAGCTCTATTCTAATATTACATATCTATAGAGGAGGCAAGTTTTAGGTTTTGTACATTTTATTGCAAGATCAAGTTCACTCTAGAATGAATCTAGTATAGCATTGTATGGAGTATACCTTGCAATTTGTAGGTAGATAAGAAGAATTTCCAAAACTATTCTCTTCTAGGAAAGATTTCCTACCTTAATCCAATTAGTAACAACATGAATTATCATTATAGTTTCTACATTTAATGCGCTTTGGTTTAAAGGTGTCTTGGAATGCATCTAGAGGGATATAAATGTAGGGTTCATAGTCATGGATGTTTACATAAGTTTTTCTTTATGTTGGTAGTAGCCCCCATCAATTTCCTTTTTTTTCTTCCTTATTCTTATTTTTTTTTCTTCACTACACCACTTTCTCCTCAACAATTTTGAATTTAGAATAAAATTTTTAATTAATTAAGTCTTACATTTTTTAACTTTGGCCAATATTTTAATGATAGATTTTTGTATCAACAAAGTCTTTCATAAGACCACTTCCTCCAATGATGCTCCCTCTTCCTACACATAAAGACAAACCTTCTTTTTGTAGAGAGATGAGTTTTCATTATACTCCTCAATTCTCTCTTACTTCCTTAGCTCTTTCTCTTCCTTCGCTACCTCATCAATCAATCTCTGAATCTAATAAGCTATCATCTTTGAAATTATTCCTTTGGCATAGATCCTAAGAATTTCCCTTGTCTTATTTTTGTGTCCATCTATGATCGGTTATAGTTGTTCTTTCTAACAGAAGCCTAGGCATTCATATAATAGTGAGGAATATCTACTCAATGCTACATCAATAAACTCATCATTTTCTTACCTTTATTTCTAAATTTTCTTTTTAAGATTAGAAAATTTAGAGTATGTCTGC
Organism: Gnetum montanum; assembly: GCA_015680685.1. Lineage (NCBI taxonomy): Eukaryota > Viridiplantae > Streptophyta > Gnetopsida > Gnetales > Gnetaceae > Gnetum > Gnetum montanum. Next base: position 251,646 of record MNCI01012796.1, read on the forward strand.
TTTTTTTCTTAAAGATCTCAAACATCATTCTCAATCTTCAAATTGATTCTAGTTCCAACAACCAATATCAACTTTTCAGTTTTTTAATGAGTATCCTAGAAATTGTTTTTAAATTTTTTCATTTATTCTTTATATTTTTCAAAACACATACATTATCAAAGACTTGCAAAAGTGTTGCGAATTAAAATTATAAACTTTCTTAAACTAAGAGATGTTGTTTATATCTAGTTATTTGATTCAACTATTCCTCTAATGTCTAGTAGAAATGTAGACTATCTTCATAATGTAAATCATGCTACAAGTAGCAAGTAAGGATTTATCATAAACATCTCCATTATCATAAGCTTTGTTATGATTATTGTGCCCACTCTTTTACTACTTCAGCAACTAGAACAAGTGTAGATTCGACATGATCAAATCTCCCTTGACTATGAAAATGCCCTTGAAATCATCATTTTGAATGGTGCTTTAGACTTTGATAAGCCCCTAGCAATTGACCTTGACAATGTCCTAGAGAATAAGCATCAGTTCTAATGATTTCAGTAACTTTCAAAGGGTCAAAGCAACATGTTCTACGCAAGTGACACTACATGATACTAACATTAGTATCAGCATCACCATCATATACAATAATAAAAACACATGTTATAGTCGTAATTTTGGCTCTATTAAGCCTTTGTGGTCATTCCATATTATTCCCAAGATTAGTTTTAGTAGTTCTAAAGATCCTATGAGGCTCAAATTAACATATTTTCCCTATGTGATGCCTAGGTGATGTTGACATCAATGTGAGTGTCACATGCAAGTTACATCACATAAACTCAAATCTGGATGATACTTTTTATTTTTTGACCATTTTGAATGTTGACACTACCTTTGGCTTTATGTTGCTGGTCTTGAAATTGGTAGCTCCTATTAAACTTAATGTTAGGATAATCCACTGGGTGATTCATTGTAGTCTTTCTTTACTACATTTGGGCATTGGCAAGTACTTGAATCTTTTTCCTAATGAAAAAAATATTTTACAAGAGTTACTCTTTTATACTTTTCTAGCTTCATTTGATGATTGGGGTTTAGAAGGAAGGGCTTCAAGTTGTTATTTTTGTAATCAGTCATTCTCCATAGTTCATTCTCAAATAATGAAATGATCAATCTCCATTTCACATATGTAATATTGTAGTCATTCATGGATGTCATGAATGCCAAAGCTTTTCTAATCTTCATCAGTATATGAACTTGGAACTTTGGAATGAAACAGATCCTTGGCTAGACATGGTATCAAGAGAGTATGTTTTTCATAAAGTTGGAAAGAAAGATCAAATGAAAATCAAAAAATATATATATAGCAAAAGTTTTGGAAATCCATAAAATAATAAAATATTGTAAAGGATCTATAGGGTTCTAGGCAAGAAGTTTGTGATACTAAAAAACCTATTGGCCCTTCTTCTAGCACTAAAAATATTCCTACAAAAATATTCTTTCATAGATATTCAAGAAAAACTCCATAAATCACACATTTCATTATGTGATTTGCAATCATAAACAGTCTTTGGAACAATATATCACTTGATACATCACTAATTATGAAATGAATGAGCATGATCCTTCAATCGAATATGAACTTATCTTATTAATGATAATATAGAATTAACAAGGGAATCAATATATAGTGATAAAGAGAATGATGAATTCAATGAGATTAGGCAATGTAGATATGCTTAAATTAACTATGAAATGTAATATGAATGATAAATAAAAGACTGACATGTGGAATAAGATTTGATTTTGACCTTTTCAGTGAATAAAGAAAACCTTTTTCAATTAGCGATGGAGTTTGTCTTACATGAAGGATCAAAAAACAGCTAAGATACAATGTATAATGGTATAAGCTAGAGCTTGAAATTTTCAAATAAATAGTAGTTTATGAGAAAAAATGAAGTTTAGATAATAAATTTTGAACTCTTTCGGATTGATAGCTAAATGGAAAGCTTACTAGTGCTATTTAAAGCTGATTTTGCAGTCAAATAGGGCTATTTGTAGATGTTGTCTTGATCATAATGCTAGATGACATGGGCAATGGTGACATTGATGCTAGCATTAGCATGCTTGCATGTGTTGCTAATGATTCTAGTGTTGTGATGGAATTGATGAATAACTAATGAAGCTAGAATAACAAATAATCATGTATGTAATGTGGATGTTGGTGTTCTTGAGATATCTCAAAATTTGAAAGTGCTCTAGAATCTTGAAAAAGCAACCCTAAATTAATGTTCAAAATTGATATTTATAGGCCTAAGAGTTTTTACAATTAATAATATTTGAAAGTGGTAATTCAAATGTTACCTTTGGAAACCTAGAATAGTGTGGATGACATAGGTGATGTTGGTGAGATTGGGTGACAATGATACTAGCATTAGCATTGACTGTGTTAGCATCACTCACCTTCTTGTACTTAAAATTATCATTCTAGGATTTTGAAAATTGTTTTTGAAGCTTAGTTAATGTTGATGATTACTAAGAACATATGGGATGGATGCTAGGGATCAAGTGACTAAATCATATACAACAATATGTAAGAACCAAATGGCTGTGTTTTTTCTTCCCCTTGTTATTGATAAACCAAACTGACATTCTGTTGAATCCTTGAACATATTTGTTACAGATGACCAAATCGATGTTTGGCATACCCACATCCTCTGCCATGGGAAAATAAAGAATTTATAGGTTTTGGAATGTCTTGTAGATCAATCACTTGCATTGTTCTCCACTTTTTTGCTTTAAAAATCTAAAACCAAAAGCAATATGTCAGAATTTTTAAGGCCAAAAATGATTTACCCCAACATAGTTTCATTAGAATGCTATTAAAGTGTAGTAATAGTATTGCTAGCTTTAGTGGGGAATGGAACCAAAACATTTATTGGTAGGGCTAAATAAATTTGCAAGAATAAAACTTGAAGATTTACCTTTTTCAGCTTCCTGGTGCTTTTCCCAAAGCCATTTCTTTGTAGAAGCAAGTAACTCAGAGGTAGACAAACTTGTCATGCCCTTCTAAGTTTGGCACAGGAACAATCATAATTTAGTTCTCTTTTTTAAAAAAGAAATACAAAATGCTAGTATAGGTTATTTTGACTAAATATACAATAAAACAGAAGATTAAAAGCAGTAAATATTATAAAAGCTCACCTCTATTGCATTCTCCCTTGGGGTTTCCTCATTCTTACTTTGTGTTTTCAATCTTCCAATTTTCCCAACATACCAATTTGTTGTTCCTACAACATTTAGGTTGCTGAAAGAGCTTTGCTTTATAACTTTATCTTTGGTATCCACATCAGGGTCTCTATCATCTATGGATAAACAACTTTCTGATGAAAATTAATAAAGTAGCAAATGTTATCTGCTATGTGAAAATTTTAATATGACTTACTAGTAACAATGCTAAATGAATCTCACCTTTCCTTTGTGATGCAGATGAATCATTAGATCTCTGCAATGAAGAATCTAAAGGGCCCTGGATCTATTATCTAAGCTTAAAGAAAATAAAGAACTTTGTTAGAACAAACACACTCTTGTTAAACTTTTTAAAATTTTGTTATGTCTCTCTTCTATTTTAATGAATATGTGTTGCTATAATTATATATGTCTTGATCTCCCAAGAATAGATTTGGAGAGATAAGCATGAATCTTGAAAATCATGGGGATGATCCTTATCATTTTAATCAAGGATCTTCTTAATATGGGATGACCTAAACATGGGATTGGATAAGAATTACATGAATAAGATCTCATCTTATTTAAAATAGATTAATGGATGAGATCTATCTAATTCTATTGTGGAACTTCTAGCCATCATATTCCACAAATTCCAACACCCCCGCCGCACCCCCCTCGGAAATCTCAAAAAGACTCAAACTTTTCATGGCTCAAAATCTTAGTAAAGATGTCTACCATTTGTGCTTTAGTTGCACAATGTTCCATGTTGAATATGTTATCTTGAATCAAGCTTCTGAGATGATGGTGCTTGATATCTATGTACTTGAAATGTCCATGATGAACAAGATTGTGAGCCATCTTAATAGCACTTGTGCTATCACAATATAAGCAAATGAAAGGTTCAAGTATATATCCCATTTCAGTAAAAATGGAGTGGATCCATATGGCCTGAGTAGTAGCATTTGATGCAGCTATGTATTCTACTTCTGCTATTGAAACTGCGACTGTAGACTGCTTCTTTGATCTCCAAGAGATAAGTGATGGGCCAAAGAAGAAACAAAAACCAAAAGTTGACTTTCAATCTTCAAGGTCGTCGCCCCACACACCCACCACTCCCCCCGTCTACATTAGTGTATCCCCATATTTTGAAATTTGTATGTGGATGAAATGTGATCCCAAAATCTGTTGTAGTTTTCAAGTATCACAATACCTATTTTGTAGCTTTCCAATGTGATTCATGCAAATCTTGCATGAACCAAGAAAAGTAATTTACAGCATATTGGATATTTAAACGAGTATTGGAGAGATACATTAGACTACCAACCAGAGATCTATATAGTGAAGGGTTGAAAGATGGGGATTTATCATCCTTGGTAAGTTTTGTACCAAGGGCAAGTGGTGTATCTAAAGGATTACAATTAATCATGCCAAATTTTTCAATTAAGGATTGGGAAAATTTCATTTGGCATATGGAAATTGATTTTGTTCTTTGGATAACTTAAAAACCCAAAAAGTATGACATCTTCCATAAATCAAACATTTCAAATTCTTTTTTCATGGCATTAAGAAGATTATTTCCTAATACAATTGTAGATAAAAAATAAATTAAATCATCTACATATAAAGAAACAAAAATAAAATCATCTCCAAATACCTTTTTGTATATTGTTGTTCGGGACTAAAGATTGATGAAGCCCTCTTGCATGAAAAATACATGAATACATGCATACCATGCATGTTGAGCTTGCTTGAGCCCATATAATGCTTTATGGAGCTCACAAACATGATTTCGTTTTCCTTCATCAATGAAGCCTAGTGGTTGTTCCATGTAAACTTCTTCATTAAGAAATCCATTGAGGAATGCAAAGGCCACATCCAGTTGATAAACCACATAGCTGGCTTGTGCAACAATGGCAAGAAAGATCTTCATGGATTCCATCCATGAAACAGGAGCAAAGTTATCATTAAAGTCTCTACCTTGCTATTGGAGATATCCTTTGGCAACTAAGTGAGCTTTAAATTTTTCTATTTTACCATACTGATTTATCTTGATTATAAATATCCATTTTAAACCAATGATTGGCATACCAAGTGGAGGAGGAACTAGGCTCTAAGTATTATGTTTGTGAATTTGTTACAAATCTTTCTCCATGGCAGCAATCTAGTGGGAATCATGCATAGCTTCATCAATTATGGATGGTTCCAAAAAACCAACATTGCTTCTCTCTCTCTCTCTCTCTCTCTCTCTCTCTCTCTCTCNCCCAAATCAGCGTAAGCAATGGAAAGAATTCATCATCCATGGTAGTGAAGAGAGCATTTTCAGTGTCTTCCACATCCTAGGTTGGATGTATATTGTTCTCTTTAAAGTTATTGTGGGTCATGTGCCTATTGAAATTCAGATTTAGCATTTGTGAGGCTGGATGATAGGTAGCCAACTAGGATGTGGAAGGAATCTGCCATGATGTGGACATTGTTGATGTAGAAGGTGTGCCATATGAAATGATTTGTGAGGGTGCTACTGCAAAGATTTTTCCTTGAAGGAGAAATGAAATCTGATGATGCTGCTGCATAGCATTGGCCTTTGAAACACTCTGATTTTTATCCCAACATGGAGTAGTGTTGGAAATAGATGCCTTGTTGGAATGATTTGTCTCCCAACTTAGACATTGCTGGAGTGGAAAAGTACTATGGTAATAAGGATGAAGTGCTAAAATTTTGTGGCATCATATATGTATTGGACTATCGGAAAGTTGTAGGTGATCGAAAAATATGGTTGGCAGCATAAAAAATGGATGTACAATTACCATCATACCAATATGAAAGATCACTAGAAAATTTGTGATGGTGGTATTGTTGGTGCTGCACAACATTGGATTATGGGCAAAAATAGTGTTCACCAGAGAACGTTGAGTGCCCACATGGGAATGGTTATGGCTGTAAGAGGGCAGCACCATGTGGAACAGCTGTGCAGTATTTGGCCAATTGAAAACTGTCATCACGGTGTCTCATATCAGGGTCGAACAGATTATATGCAGGAGCAACAACGAAGCATGATTGGTTGGTTATTTCTTCCTACAAAAAGGGAAAATTGTCAACCCTGTAGATTGATGTGTTTGGGTTGGCAGCAACAGGCACATCTCTTCCTCCATAGCTACAGTTATTCATGCAAGCAAAACAATCCAATGGAGGCATGTAGCAAAGCGAATTAATGGATTGGTGGTGGAGTGATGGACATGGGTTTGATTCTAACTACGTGAGTTGACCCAACACATTGGTGTGGCTATTATTTTTTGTCCAATGCATGGGTGTGGTGATAGCAGCTTCTTGCAAAGAAATTGACTCATCATCGCTTCTACCGTTGCTAGAGGAATGAGAAGAATGCAGCTTCAATTTTGAGGCTTGTGTGTTGCTTGAATAGGAAGTATGATTTTGCTGTGGTTGATTTTGATTGGCCACAAATTTTCTAGTATGTTGTAACATTTTCTCCATGAAATTCACATCACATGAATCAACCACCCTTTTATTTTCAACATCATAGCACTTGTATGCTTTGGAGTTTAAAGCATATCCAAGAAAAATACACAGTGTAGATTTCATATCTAATTTTTTCCAATTTTGTGCAAGGATTTGGACATAGCAAGGTTAACCAAAGATTTTCAAATGAGAGATATTGGGTGGATAACCATTCCATAATTCATATGGTGTTTTCTCTAGAATTGACCTTGATGGCATCCTATTTAAAAGATAAATTGATGTTGCACAAGTTTTTTCCCAAAACTTATTCTCTAAATTTGACATTTGGAGTAGACATCTTGTCATTTCAACCACTGTTCTATTTTTTCTTTCAGTGATGTCATTTTGTTGAGGTGTAAACGATGTGGTAGTTTGATGAATAATCCCACTTTTCTTGCAAAATTTATCAAATTCATTTGATAAAAATTCACCACCACAATCTGTTCGGATTTTCTTAATTGTATTGCCACTTTGATTTGCTACTTTCACCTTGAATTCTTTAAAAATCCCAATGTTTGATCTTTTAATTTTATAAAATACCCCCAAGCAAATCTAGAAAAATCATCCACTATGAATAACATATATTAGTTTTTACCTAGGCTCAATGTTTGCATGGGTCTACATAAATCCATAAGAACTAGATCTAATTTTTCTTGAGATCTATGTTCTTTTTTAGGAAATGGCAACCTTGTAATTTTTCTTAGTTAACATATGCCACAATCATGATTATCTAGCAAAGAAAAATTTGGCATATCTCTTACAATTTCTCCTTTTTGCATGTGGGCTATTGAGCCAAAGTTGACATGTCCTAACCGAGCATGCCATAACCATGCTATCTCTTCAATGACAGTGAGACAATGAACATCCTTTTGCATCTACAACTTGTATATCTAATTCTTGCTTATAGGGATAATGACAATACCTTTATCATCATCAACCTTAGAAATTTTACAAACATCTTTTTCAAATTCAGCACGATATCCATTGCGACATAATTGCCCCACACTTAATAAATTCTTTGAAAGATTTGGAACAAAATAGATCTCTGAAATAACATATTTGTTACCTTGAGTTGTTGTGAAGGTAAGTGATCCAATCCTAATAGTTACCTTTCCATCATATTTTTACAAGCTTGAGAACAATTTCTTATTCCCTATGATTTGATTGCTACACCCACTATCAACATACCAAATATTGTTGTTGTTGCTAGCATCTAGTACCTTTGTAGAGATCAAGAATTGATCTTTCTCCTCTTAGTGTAAAATAACTTTTCACCTTTTTGTTGATCTTCATGTTCTACAAGTTTTGCTTTGCCCTTATTTTCATACTTTTTCCTTGGCCAACATTCAAGAGTATTATGGGTGTTGGTACAACAGAAATCACAATGCTTACCTTCCTTTGATTGATTTGATCTTCCACGACCATGACCTTTGGATCTACCGCAACCATGTCCATGTCCTCTAAATGATAATCCACTTGAGGATCTTTGATGTTGATTTGATTTTGATTAGATGTCCTCTGAAATTGTGCTTAAAATGCATTAGCTATTGAATCCTCACGATCAGCAATTCTTTGCTTGTATGTCCTTAAGCTTTCTATGAGCTCAACTATGATCATCTTATCAAGATTTCTTGCTTCTTCAATAGCCACGATGACAGGATCATATCATTAGGTTACACTTCAAAAGATCTTTTCAATAGCACGTCTTTCCTTAAGCGTTTCTCCACAAGATTCAAGTCCATTTCGAACTTGTTGAAATCAACTGATGTATTGATCAATATTTTCTGAATCTAGCATCCGCAAAGATTCAAAATCTTTCCTTAATACTTGTAACTTAACAACACGAACTTTTAATGATCCCTTGTATGCAGTCCTCAATGCATCCCATGTAGCTTTACTAATTCGATGCATAACAATTTTGGGAAAGATTGTTAGATCTAACCTAGATTGAATGATGACTAATGTTTTTGCATATTTTTTACAAAGCTCCTTAAATTCATTCTTTTCATCTTCCTTCAAGGCTTGAAATGTTGCTTAATCAACATCTTGGAATCCATTTTCAAAAAGATCCCACAGATCTTGTGAGATCAAAAATGTCTGCATTTTGATTGAATATAGAAACTTGAAGAGACATAGATCCATGATTTTGGGCCATTTTGGAGAGATCTATTGTCAAAAATCTAAGCTAACTTGCTTTGATACCAAATTAAGAATCTAAAGGGCCGTGGATCTACGATCTAAGCTTAAAGAAAATAAAGAACTTTGTTAGAACAAACACACTCTTGTTAAACTTTCTTAAATTCTATTATGTCTCTCTTCTATTTTAATGAATATGTGATGCTACTATTATATAGGCCTTGATCTCCAAGAATAGATTTGGAGAGATAAGCATGAATCTCGAAAATCATGGGGATGATCCTTATCATTTTAATTAAGGATCTTTTTAATATGGGATGACCTAAATATGGGATTGGATAAGAATTACATGATAAGAAATGGATAAGATCTATCTAATTTTATTGTGGAACATCTCGTCATCATATTTCATATGCAAGGCCACAAAAATGCTACATTATACCGAATTAGTCTATTCCTGAACCTAATATTTTGGCCTTTGGTTTCGGATAGATGAGATTTCAACTCTACCTTGAGAAGAAGCTTCATCTACATGGTTTTAAAAATTTTCAGAAATGAAAACCAGTTTTAATATGGAAACTAAACACATCATAGTAAAACATAGATCCAAGCTAAAACAATGAGAAATAAAGAGCCATGTGCATCATCTTCCAACCTACAATTGCAGTATTTGCTCCTTCCCTAATAGCGTTCACCCATTCAGCAACAACGTCTCTCCAGTTCCTGCAAACCAATCAGGCACTTGCAATTACGATGTGAACTTAAAATAATGAATTTGTGGTTGGGTAAAACACACAAGGAATTCACACAAACCTGATGAGCTGTTTCATAATCTTTTGAATTTGGGAAGAAGAATGCTTACCCAGTGCATTCGCTTCCCTACAAATATCAGATTCCTACAGTACACAAATCAGAAATCATTGTTAATAACTGGTAGAGACCAAGATCAAGATTTCGATAATAGGCAAATTAGCCATCATTCATTGGTCAAACCTAACAGATGCATATAAAATAACTTTAGCAGTCTCTCCCAATTCTTACTTTCAAAGCCTCCAGAGATATTTTCATTCCCAGCAATCCTTGAAGCAACCCCACCAAATACTCATCAAACTGTAGCAAAGTCAAGAAAGCAACATTTCAGAATGAAATTGAGATTGGCAAACATAAAAACAGTTACTAGGTTACACCACAAATCTACGTTTTCTTATCAACATAATTCTTTTTACCCATTCCCATGCCCAATTACAGGGATTGAATAAATTCAACTATGATGGATAAACAGTAGCAGCAGACCTGATCATCATCTTCCAGAGTTTGCTTAATCTACATCAACTCGCTCACAACAGTCACATTTGTTTGCCTATTTTTTGAATCTCTCTCGCCACAGTTTCATTCTCATCTTCATCCTCATTCTCCTCCTTGTAATCATGGTTGTGCTCAGTTGCAGGTGATTCGTCCGTCTATGCTCTGGATTTGTATCTATTTTTATGTCCTGCAACTGCTTCAGAATGTCCATTTACGTTGGCATCACAGAACATCAGAGGTGTATAACTGCATTGTGATTTGATCCCTTCTCAACTTGAATTCTTGCAGATAATCTGCAGAGGCCACAGCCAGAGCAGTAATTATTACTGCCCAAGTATCTGCCCCAGAATCCTCCACAAATTTTCTGATATCATCCAGTTCCATCCTTATCCACATTCTGAAAAACTGAAACCAAACCAGAAATGGCTCAGCCAAATCCCCATACAACAATACTCACAATAGGATTCAGTTTACATCAGAATTATGCCAATCTAGATCCTAAATCACACAAAATTCATAGACAAAGAAACACCGAATTGATTCTAATCAGAAATAGGAACCACAAACAAATTGGATATGGGTGGATTATGCACTTGCAAAATGGCTCAGATGAATACTACTGTGCAAAATCTAATAGTGAAAATTGCAATTCATGTGAACTGTGTTGAAGGCCTGCACATATATAATGGTTACCCATTGTAACCGTTACTTGCAATTCTATAAACGTTAACTTACAATTCCACCCATAATTAATGAGCAGTAATAATAATCCGGTATTCTCTCCTTCACAATTATTACCTCTATTGCATGTCTTAGCAAGAATGTCAGTTACTATTGTTCCCTAAAATGGATTGGACCAAAAATGGATGTCAGGCCTTCATGTCTGGACCAAAAATGGATTGGTTGAGGATGCTTGGAATGAATGCCCGAATTTGGGCAGCCGACTAGAATCCAGGAACCAGTTGGATTGCTGCTGCAACCACTATTTATAATAATTATTCTGAAAATGTTCTTTCAAAAATAGTTTTATAATGTGTTGGTCTTTGTTTTTTCAGGATTTTCACAGAGATAAACGATACTATAAGATCTGATTTGTCATTTAACCCTACATTTTGTCTCATTCAAGTCTAATTCATCTAAATCATGTTGTATGAAGGCTTCTTTGTTCACGCGTGCCTTCCCATTTTTGAATCCATGCAGGTTGTCGCGAAACTTAACAGATCAAGCGTAGGCACATTATCGAAAATGAAGACAAAGTAAGAATCTCTCCTGTACCATATATCACTATAATAAAAGCACCAAATTGTCTACTCCTGCTAATATTTTTCCCTTATTTTCAAACATGTCATCAAGCATTATCCACGATATTTGCAGGGGAGAGATACATTTGAACATGGAAAAAGATACTATTTCAGCCTTAAAAACTGATCACCGGCTCATGGAGTTCGATTGCAAAAGTTAAAAAGGAGGAGCATGTTCGGATAAAGGGAATTTGGCAGTTGCTCACTATAGCACATACTTGGAAAAAACGAGATCAAAGCTACCATTTAAAATGGTCATTGGCCCTGCATGAGAGTGTGTAGTTCACAATATTCTGAGGATCTTACTACTTTCTTGTGAAAATGCTTTAAAAAACAACTAGGAATGAAGGTATTTAAGCAGAAACTATGTGAAAGAGTGTCCACCCCATAGGTAATGTCATAGAATGCCAACATCATAGAATGCCAACAGTGCCTTTGCCTTAAATCTGATGGTTGTCTCCTTAATGTAGCAAGAATTAAATCTTTAGTTTATTGTGCATTGTTACAAGGAATTCCTCAACAAATTTCAAATTTTAAAATAAAAAATGAGAAAAAAGACTAAAGATCGAAAATGGCATTTTCACATTAATCACTCAATCTAATATACACATAATTTGTTTCCATGTTTGATATACAAGACTATGGAAATTGCCAATATCATATCCAAGAAACTACAAAATTGTAAGTCACTGACAAAGATTACTAATCATCATGGATCTTGAGAGTAAACTTGAGCCACAAAGTCCATTACAACCTTTGAAATAATGCACATTGCAGCATGTATATTGGATTTCCCTATCCTTTCATTCATTTGTTCCTCAATTTCAAATACATTTCATTGTTCAATATCATACATATAACTTCATTAATAAGCTACTGTCAAATACTTTACATATATGCAAATGTTCAACATTATACAAAATAATATTAGAACCATAGTTGCAAGAAAACACCTTTTTTGCTTTTGTTTTTCCAGGTTTCCTACATGTATACATTGTTTAGCCTAGAAAACGGTTAAGGTAAAAATGCCACAAAGTTGTGGTCAAACCTTGAAGGCAAGAGGGAAAAAATTAGTATTTCGAGAATGTTCAAGGACTCTTGAAAAGAAACCTAATATATCAGTATCACTATTTCAATTAAAATGCAATTGGTAAATTGAGGACTAAGGTAAAATTATAATTATAAGGATGCATGCAATGGCAAGGTCTGTTTGTGTTAGAAAATTCTAAATCTTAGAGATTGAACATGGGGTATTTTAACTAACTAGTTTAAATATATATATTTATGAAATATATTTATTATTTGATGTAGAGAATTTTCTCTTTTTTAAAAGTATTGAAATTTGAGAATTAATTTTCATATTTAAAAAATTCTAAACTAGTGTTAAATAATTTTTGTCATTGGTGAGCTTTAAATTTTGTGTTGGTAATTAGTTGAGCTATTATATAGTCATAACAATTCACATGAAAAAGTTCATCTCTTAAACTAGTTGATCAGTGGTAGAGGATTCCAACACTCAACCGTACAAGTCACAAGTGCTCACGTGCAACCAAATCGTAATCCGTGGATGGACAATGTAAGTATCTAGTGAGTTGATAATGAGTTTGTGATCATTATCTTTCTATTTAGAGTTAGCCAAGTGCAAACCATGTAGTTTAATTCTTGGTGAGTTATATGATTAAATGATATTGTTTGACTTCATGTATGTTAAAAGTAAACATAACAAAAACATAAAACTATTCTAGCCTGTTGGTGATAAGTATTCGTTCTTGTTTTTCGTACATGTCTTGGGCTGATGTAATTGTTGCTAGGATTACCAAGTAACTTTATTATTGAGCAAAGCAAGCAAAGTCACTACTAAGTTACCAAACAATTATACTTTATGCTTAAAACCAATCATATTCATTATGTCTTACTAATGAACATTGAAATATTAAATGATTTGGGAAATGTAAATGACAGAGTAAAAGTGAATAATATAGAAAGGTACATCTATTCTATGTGATATACTGCAATGATGAAGAACAATCTCAATCTTTATTGCCATTCATGATTTATGTCCAAGAACAATACACTCGAATAAATATGTCAAACAACTATTAATCTCCACATTGTAGCACAAAAACAAACTGTAAGAATTTCGCTAAGTGTTGGCTAAAAACTTGTTTTGGATATGATGGTGGGCTTGTATTTATAAACATGATCATGGCCCACTATATTGTGTTTACAACATTGTATATTAAGCTAAAATCTATTGTGTTTACAACATTGTATATTAAGCTAAAATCTTACATCTACGATATTGTAAATAAGATATCCTTAATAAAAAGTTGTTTCATCATTAGCATTATGACTATAATTATATATTTTCCATGACAAATTCTAGCTAATATGCACCCATAATAATTCATCTCTTAGCCTAGAATTATTATGATAATTATTTGTTTTGTGGCAAAGTTCAGTTGGTTGGCCTCTTTGCCAAAATAATTTTTATAAAATTCTCCACTTACCTATTTGCTTGGATAGTAGGGAGAATTCTTGAATCTACTTTCTAGGGCAACATTATGTATACTTATTTCTTTAGACACTTTCTTTAAGTAGATACCATGGTTGTAAACATTTTCTTTTTTTTTCATTTTTTAAAGTAAAGTAAACTTAGATCTATGCTCACAAGATGCATTTGACACCAACAAACAAAATAATTATATCATGGCTTTCTTAATTTCTCATGTATGAATTAAATTACTTGTAACTAATCTATATAAAGTGTTTCTAAAATGTTAAATAATTAAATAAATTACATAAAGTATTTTTCCCATTCTACTAATGCCTATTGCCACCCATAGCTTTTTAAATTTCATATCTACTTATTTCAAGAGTTGAATGTCCAAATTATATGTAATCTTAAATAATGAGGTCTTAGCCCAGTGGTAAGGAACTTGATTTAGAAGCTCCAGATCATGGGTTCAATTCTAGTGGGCAATGTTGAGTTAAATAAAGTTCTAATTGGACTATATATCTTGAAGTGTACCTATGTTTCACTTATTTCAAGTTCCAACACTCTAAATTATATGTAACCTTAATACAATAATGTGTCCAGTATACTTTGAATCTACAACCTTAAATCATTGTCATTACAAGAAGCTAATCACTTGAGTTACTTCATAATATATATTCAACACAATCACTTGAAGGAATCCCTTGTCATTAATTGTGACTTGAATTCGCAATGAGCTAAGTCAACTTTGATAGCTATTCTTATATTTGGGTGTTCATTATGCAATGAGCTAACCAATTTCAATATGCTAATAATACTTAATTGGTTTATTAATTAATAAGTCTTAAAGGCATTTCCAATTAACACGTTGCATACTTTTGAAAGGTACACTTTTAGTTATTGAATTGTAAATTCAAACCTAACAAAAGTATACATATGCCTTAGATATTAGTTTGTGGTTTATTTTGTTGGCATCAACTGCCATATTTCTTAAAGGTGGATATTTAAGAAATGTACTTGTTCTCAAATGTAGAAATACTTGAGGCCATTATTAAGATATAAAATATGGTTTCTAACCATTTTATTAACTCATAACCTTTATTAAAAATATAGATTTTTCCCTGAAGTATTAATTTCCTTTTATTTTGGGGGCTCAAAGATGGAAAGCTTTTAGCTTCTGTTGTTATTTTTTCATTATTTTTTATTGATGTTTTTTTTTCTTTGCTTTAGATAGAGTTTTATCCTTTTCTTTACAAGAAACCCTTTTACAAAGAAGTGAAAACCCATGAAAATGCTTTTGAACTTGATCATTTTCCTACCCAAGAGAGAAGGTTTTTAAGATTCGTTGTAAGGATGAGAACCTAAAAAGGCATCCTCAAAAGTGTTGGGTTTTTCTTTAGACTTTCTCTTATTAATATAATGTACTTTGAATTTTTAAAATATTATTATTTATTTTATTTTTGTCTACCCAAAAATATGAATTTTTGCAAGGCAAACATTGTTGAGTTGATTAGAGCATGTGACTTGTGATTTGCAAGTTCAATGTTTGATTCCAATAGTTATGTTATATGTCTTGAGCTACACTGAGTCAAATAGCATAATTCAACAATGAAGTGTCAGACTAGTGGTAAGACTTTTGATTTGAAAGTTCCAAGTCATGGGTTTGATTCTAGTAGACAATTTTGAGTTATAAAGTTCTAGTTGGACTATATAACTTAACGTGCACCTATATCACAATTATTTTGAGATTCCAATACCCTCAAATAGCATAATTCTAATACACCCTATAGTTGTATGATCTTACAAGTTAAACATTATGTCATATTAGATCATTTGTTTAATCATACCTTACCAAAACCTTTTTGGTGACTATGACCATTGATGAGAAGTGAGGTACCCCTACACCCAAGCATATGAATCACAAAGCATTCACACGCCGTCCAATCGAATTATGTGAACTTTATAGTTTCTAGTGCACTAGTCTTCTAGGCAATGAACCTTACCTAGAGGTCATTTATTGTCTTCCTAATTACACTTGTGCAATACACTGGTATGATTAAGTGTAATTGAGGCATTTAATTTTTATCATTTTATATTTTATGGTTTTGGTGTTTAAAGAGAGATAAAATAATTGGATTAACTAATTAAATAGTATCTAAGCAATCCTAACATAAGCATCCAATCCCACTTTCTGCACATGTCCTAAGCCCATGTATCCACTACTGGGTTACAAAGTGCTATGCTATTGAGCATGCCAAGCAATAACGTTGCTAGGATAACTAGGCGAATACGTGTTATGCTCAAAGCAATTGTACTTATGTGTTTAATCTATCTAGCTTATCTTACTTAATTACTTCATTAACTTAATTACTAAAAAACATTTAATAAATAATTGAAAACATTAAATGCATAAATGAAATATTATACAAAATGCTGCAAGGTTTATCAAAAAGCTCATCTTTCTTATCGCACACACTGTTGTGCTCAGGTACAACAATGCTCGAATAAAGATCCATACACTCAATGACTCCTATTGTAAGCACTCGAGAGAAATGTTCTAACTCTCAAATGAACAAACTGTAAGAGCTTTGCTACTACTGAAATCTCATTTTCCTAAATGTCGTTGGTAGATGTGTATTTATAACCAAAGAGTGGACACTGCGTCGATGGGGCCTCATCAATGCATGATACGATGCATCAATGGGGCCTCATCGATGAGGCCTAGTCAAACGAGGCCTCATTAACACAGCCAAGAAATGAAACTCATCATACCCCCACAACTAAATGAAAACTCTTCCTCAAGTTCTTTTACAAAATTGGAAAGGTATGGGATTATTGATTGACCTTTCACAAAAAAAATGGATTGACTTGACAAAAATGAAGTGCTTGAATGTAGAGATCAAAACATTACAAAAATGACAGTGTTCATGACACAAAATTGAACACCATAATATGATTTTTCAAAATTGGATAGCACATTCTTTGATGGCATTAAGTTTGGTGGAGAAGATTAGATAGTCCTAGGTGATGCTGGCTCTAAGGTTTTGAGGAACCTTCACCAGCTTCACACACGTGTGGTGGTCAAGGCAATTGTGGCTATCTTGTTGCTGCTACAACTTCTAGTGGGAGGTAGAAAGCATCCAACAGTGCTTTCATTTTCTCCTTCTTACTTCTAGGATCATGCATCATCCATGTGGCTTTGTCAATGTCGGTCAAAATAGGCACATCCTAGGGACATGGGATTGCTAGAAAAAGCTCCTTTACATTGATAAAATAGGCAACAAATTATTTTCATTCAATGTTGAATGCTCTAACAGCATCCTTTAGCTCCTCATAATCATTCATCCTTTTAGCTCAGTTCTTAGCAGTTGATCATTGATTTGTGAATCGTGCTCTGAGAACTTCCAATTTAGCATTTATAGTCTCAAGCTTCTACTTGGTATCTTTATGGTGTTTGAACTCTACCTCATATACCAAATACAAGCTAACCACTTTTTTTTCTAATGCTGAACCTAGCCATCCAGCAATTAGCATTGCCAAGTTTGCATAGCAAAGATTGGCCAACTCCATGTATGTTATCATCTCTTCTATCTGCAACTCCTTTAGTCAAATCTTTGCTTTGATGTAGGCATCAATCTCATCAATGATGAGCTGCCAAACTTCTTTTGCTTGTTGAAGTTGCTAAAGAGCTTCATTTATTTTTTCCTTTGCCATCTGGATGTGCTTCTCATTTACTTCCATCTACAAGCCAACCTAGTCTCTATAGTGATTTTTCACTCTTTTAAACTTTAAAGCTTGATTTTTCAAGGTGGCAATCTCAATAGCAGATTTCTGACGTAAGGCACAAACTTATTCCATTGACAAATTATGATTTTCTGTGGTCAATTTCCTTAATTCAATATTCACCCTAGTAAGCTACTCCTACTATTGATGAATGAATTCTTACATTTGTTCTTTTTGAGCATCAACATTGCGCAAGTGATGATTTTTTGTGGTCAGTGCTTCATTCTCCTGGTACATCTGAGCCAAGTTTTTCTGAACTGAATATGTCTTCACCTCTACTATGAACTAGTTGAAGATGGTTGTCACTACTTCCTCCTCAACCTTCTTGAATCATTCTTGAAGCTATTGGAAAGCCTCATCTCTAGTTACTTTTGGACCAAGAAGTGGAGGATCAGTAAGGCAAGCATGTAATTCAACAACCTTCATGCCCAAGCATTGATTTTGTGCTTGAGCCATTTCAAGTTATCCCTCCAAGATAATGCATTTTCCCCTTGCTTTTATCAGCTCTAATTGGGCTGTGGTGATGTTATCTACAAAATTGAAGATATCCAGAATTGGTTGCCCAGTTCCCACTAGTCAATCCATCAATTCTTTATGTTGGGCTACATTCAACTTTTCATTTACTATGCCTACAAAAGTCTGTACATCTCAAAGTGCAAATACATCTAGTATAGATGTTGCAAGTGCATTCAGTGCTTCGACGATGCAGTCAGCAACTACTTTAGCTACAGTTTCTTACCCTTGGTGGTGCATCACTAGTACAGTGACCCTTCACCTTCCTCTAAACACATTGAGAAGGAGGTAGCATTCCCAAATATTTCTAAAAATAAATAGTGTTGTGATAATGACACCATCACTTCTTGAGCATTGGGATTAGACCTTGCAAGCAACTGCATTCATTGGACAGAGAATATTGATCCACCCCTTTCCATCTAGTTGATTGTTCAGGACACCTAATTAAGGTGACTCATTGCTAGTCAATACACAGATGGGTCTACACTANCATTAAGGTGACTCATTGCTAGTCAATACACAGATGGGTCTACACTACTCATCCCTACACGCTGCTCTTGCTCATGCAAGAGCTACTATCAGATTTTGCACAAGTGCTCAATGGTTGCGCAAGCCTCCGATGTTGTTTCTTGAGTAGGTAGTGGAGGTGGTGGCTACTCCTCTTCTTGAGTTGTGGTAGGTGTCTTTTCTTTCATGATTTCAAACCATAAAGCCAAAGGAGCATGCCTAACTATGTCATTGGCATAGCGGATGATTCCTGTCCTTCTACAAAGTTTCCAGATGAGGCATGGAAAGGGTAGGATTTTTCTTTCATGTTAGTTTTCCTTGAGATGCTTTTCAATCTACAAATATATTAGTTGTGGAAAGTTTACAAGGAATCTCTTGCTTAGAGCAACACATGCTCAAGCAGAAAAGGTGGTTACCTTGCTAGGCCTCACCACTGGATTGAGGTGATAAACCACAATTTTGAAGTGGATGCATTCCGTAGGTGTGAGCACATCATATTCCTTACGGTCAACCCTGTAACACTACTGAGTTCACTCCTTTTTGGCCTTAGGATCACCTTTTGTTGATAGTTCTACCAACTGTATCCCAATATCAAGTAACCCCAGTGCCTATGCAATAGCCTCAACTAAGTTGGACACCTGAATATCCTTTATTTTTAGTATGGACCCCAACCTTCTATTGTTTCAAAAGAGATATGTCTTTTCCATGTACCATTCCCCACTGGATGTGATGATTGGCCACATGGAAGAGGTTTGCTATTATTTTTTGACTTATGTTGGAGCTTTATCTAAAAATGGCTCAAAGTTTATTTCTTGGAGAACTAAGCATTAAATCTCTTTGGAACTAATGATGTCAAGGCAAGCTTGAGTTAAAGTGACTTCAAGCCTTGGCACAGGTCTTGGTGCTTCCCCTTGCTATGATTACTTTGTCGACACTTCTTCTTCTAGAATCTATGGAACAGATTCTACTTCAAGCTCCTAACAAAGAGGTCTTATTGCATGGCTTGCCTTTGGCGGTTCTTGGGCTTGCTCTTGTTGGCCCCTTCCTTCTTTGGGCCGCTTCTCCCTTAGTTAAGAGGGTTTTCCTTCCTACAAGTATTTTGGTCTTGGTGCCATCTGTAATCACAATAAGACCATGGGTTAGTAATCATTGTATAACATAAAGCAATTGGAATACCTTTATCCCTTTAGGATAGTTACACTTGGCTAAGTTGTAATTATGGCTAATTTAATTACTCTAATCATTATTTTATTTATGTGTTATTATTAATAAATCATTCCAGAGGTTGTTTAAAGGATTAACTCTCAAAAAAATTGATGTTTTTATATTGTTAAGGTTATTAACATTTTGGAAAATTTAGAAAAATTTTTAAAAAGTGCATTGAAAACCTTAAGGGTTTCAGCTCCCACTATAAAGAGATTACCTCTAGTAACTACAAGATCAAAGAATGGAGTGATTTAGATAAATGGTTGGGAAGTTAAGGTCTCTAGAACATTTTTGGCTCTAAAAAATGGCAAAAAATCTTTGTGTGTTATGAGGTAGATGGTAAATATTTCAAATTTTATGGTGGTATATATAGGGTTTTTGCATTGCATCAATGAGGCCTCATTGATGGGGCCTTTTTGACATAGTCGATGAGGCCTTGTCGACGTAGCTGTTAACCACCATAGACGATTGTTGACTTTGGTCAAACTTGCAAAATACAAAGAGTTTTTGAATGAAACTAAGGTCAAATGAAAGCTCAAAAGGCCATGAATAGTATGAAAATATGAGAAGAGGGTGTTGGAGCCCATAAACTTGGAACATGGGGAAAATTGATTCAGGGGATGAATGGAATAAAAGGTTAAGGAGCACTGAGTGAAATACACAATGGAATATGTGAAAGCTAGGATTGTAGCAATGTCTAAGGTAAGGAACCTTAACTAACCAAACCAAGAGCTATGCAAGTGGGTCCTCCCCATAGCAGGTTCATGTCCTTATTGCCCTTACATAACCTTAACTAAGGAGTCCATGGGCCCCACGGTTAATTAATGGTCATGAAAAGTTAAGGACCAACCAACAAGAATCTATCCAAGAATTCAAACATGTCAGACCAAGACATAGAGCATAACATAGAACCTGGAAATGAGGTGAGTTATGGAAGCATGGATGGATGACAGAGAAGGTGAAATAGAATTCCAAATTGAGGTCATAAGAAGTCCCTTGTGGATTTTTTGTTTAAAATGACCTAAGAAGATCAATTCTTAGTCTAAACCAAAACTAGTCGCTTTCAGTAACTTTGCATCATCACTCTAAAACCAATCCACCCACACAAGACATGAGAGTGCTTCTACAAAACAACCACCATTCCATAAAGAAAAGAAAAGAGAGAAGCAAGAAGAGAGAGGGGGCCTTAGTTAGAGGGGACCTTCAGGCATGTGTGCATATCTTTCTAGTTCCAAAACTAGTGCTTGTAACTCATTTATTTGTCTAAGGGGTGTGCTTTGAATTCCCATCATGTGTTTTTTTTTTTTTGAGTTTTTGGATGGAAACCACACCATGCAAAGATTTATTCATTTATTATGTCTAAGGGGTGTGCTTTGAATTCCCATCATTTTTTTTTTCTGAATTTTTGGATGGGAACCACACCATGCAAAGACTTTATTTGACTTCCTATTAGTGGTTAAAATGGAAAGATAAGAAGTCCATAAAAAAACACTCAAGCATGGATGGTTATCTCCCTTATAACTAAGTTGGAAGAAGAAGATCTGAAAAATGGAACATGGTTGTCCATCTGTTGACATGATAGTTGCACTGGTTTGTCTTGGTTCGAGGAAAGGTTTTACTTGTTGGATGTTGACCAAATGCTTTTTATTTGGACTTTTAGGCTTGTAGATCAACATGGTCCCTGAGGGGAAGGTTTTATCAATTATATAAGGTCCCTTCCACAATGTTTGAAATTTTTCCTTCTGGGGTACATGTGTGGGGTTCCAATAGAGGATCTTATCTCCTAGTTGAAGTTTTACTTTCCTTATTCTGAGGTTCTGACATTGCTTGTTGAATGCCTTATGCACCTCACTCAAAGATAAGGTCAGTAATCAATTTTCATCTAGCACATTTAGGTTGATCAATCTTCTTTTTATGCTAAAATTAGGTTAAGATCCAGATCACAAGCTATGAGAGTGTACGAAGCTCAGATTGAATCGAGAGCATTGAAAGTTTTCCATACACTAACTCGTAGGGAAAATAGCCAATAGGAAGTTTCCATGTTGAACGAAAAGCCCAGAGGACATCGTTAAGTTTTGTACCCCATTCTTTCCTATATTTGCTAGTGGTCCATGTTAGTATTTATGTGATCTCCTAGTTGGTTACCTCTGCTTGATCATTGGCTTAGGGATGGTACAATGTTGTTAATTTATGTTCAACCCCCAAGAATTGCATTAACCTTCTAAAAGTGGCACCTATGAAATGAGTTCCATTATCAGAAATTAGTAAACATGGCACCCCAAACCTATTTACAATATTTTGTTATATAAATCTAGTAGGAGTGGATGATGTACAATCAGTAACGATTGCTACTTCTACCCATTTTATGCAATAGTCAAATGCTACAATAATATATGCCTTTCCATTGGGCATGGGTGTGATGGAACCCATGAAGTCAATGTTCCATATGTCAAAAGGTTCTAGTGGTTGAATCCATTGTTTAGGATCTTACATGCAAGAAGCCATCCCCTCATCTTATTGACAATGTTCACAAGATTGGACAAAATGGTGGACATCCCTGAAGATTGTAGGCCAATAATATCCTATTATTAGGATTTTTACAGTCATACATCTCCCTACATAGTGGCCTCTGCAAGGTCCTTTGTGAGCATCCTAGAGAATGTGTAGTTGATCTTCATCAGGGACATACCAACGAATTAAGTCATCGATGTACACCTTGCAAAGGTGTCCATTGATTTCCATGAAATATTTGGCCCAATGAATAAATTATTGCCTCTTTCTAAAGTTAAGATCTTGTGGCATCCTATGAGTGAGAAGATAGGTGAGGATGCCATTATACCATATTATTTTTATGGGTGTTTGATCATTTAGTGCTCCTGTAAAGATGGGTTCATCTGTAAACTAATCAGAGAGTAGGCTCTCCTTCTCTTTATCATTCCATTTTAAGTAAGAGATGTGGTTAGCCACCACATTTTCAGTTCCTTTTTGATCTACCATTGTAAGATTTAATTCATATAAGATCACAAGCCATTGCATGATATGAGGACTCACCGCTAACTTGTTCATGAGGAAGCAGATTGCACTATGATCCATGTGCACAAATACTTTGTAGCCAAGCACATAGTTCCTGAACATTTCAAGAGCATACACCATGGCCATTAATTCTTTTTCCGTGATGGTGTAATTTAGTTGTGCTCCCACAATGCTTTAGCTCAAGTAGTGGATGTGGTATGGGTGTTTCTTATCGTCCATGTACATGAGCACTACTCCCAAAGCATAGTTAGATGCATCTATCATGATGTGGAAGTGTCTAGACCAGTTTGGTGCTCATAGGATTGGTGTTTCTATGAGCTTCTCCTTTAACTGTTGGAATGCATGTTCATATTCCTTGGTCCAAATGAAAGGTGCATCTTTCTTTGTAAGCTCTGCCAATGATTTTGCGATCATAGAAAAATTCACTATGAATCACTGTTACTAGCCAATGTGTCCAAGGAATGACCAAACATATTTAACTATCTCTGGTTACTATGTTATTTCTTGGATGAACCTTATCTTTTCTAGGTCTACCTCAATCCCTACTTGAGTGATTCTATGCCCCAGTACAATGCCTTCTTGGATCATGAGATGGCTCTTTTGCTAGTTGAGCCACAAATTTGTTTCAACAGATCTCCTCAGTACTTGCTTAAGATGGTCCAAGGCTTGCTCAAAGGTAGCTCAATAGCTGGAAAAGTCATCCATGAAGACCTACATACCATTATCAATCTACTATTGGAAAATACTAAGGACCAAGTGGTGAAAGGTTATAGGGTTATTGCATAGACCGAATGACATCTTACAATATGCAAAAGTCTCCCAAGAACTCATGAATGTTATCTTGTCTTGATCTTCTGATGCAATTTGGATTTGGTTATAGCCACTATAACCATCCAAGAAGCTATAATAACAATGCCCGGATATGGTGTCCAACACTTGATTTACAAATGGCAATGAAAAATGATCTTTAAATGTTGCCATATTCAACAGCCTGAAGTTGATGTAGACCCACCATTTGCCACCTTTCTTCAGCACAATTATGAGTGGGCTAACCCACTCACTATCCACAATGGAATAGATGAACCCTACCTTAAGGAGTTGTTTAATTTCCTTCTTGATGATCTGTTTCAATTTGGGGTTCAACCACCTTTGCAACTTCCTTCTAGGCTTCATGGTCAGGTCAGTGTAAATGTGATGCTGGTATATCCTTGGATCAATTCTTGTTAGCTTAGGATATGACCAAGCAAAAGTTGTTGGCCATTTGTTAACCACCTTTAACAACTTTTCTTTTTGTTTAGGAGCAAGTTTGGCATTAATTATGACCAGTTTACTATTGTTTAAAAATACATATTCCATGCCGATCGATAAATTTTTTAGCTCTAGGGACTCATACTTGAAGTTATCAAGGATTTCCAACTCTTCCTAACAGGTATCATTATCTTCATTAGAGAGTTGGGGAGGAACTTGTTCAAGTTTATCCATGCCTTCAACATAAGCATATGTTAGGCTCTCAGTTAGTTCTATGCATAATGTGCTGCTATCTAAGTTAGCTATCAACCATTGGGTGCCCTCTTGTTTTGTGGCTACTACATATAGGCACCTTTGAATATTGATTTCTTGTGCACACTGTTTGCATGCTTTAATGTATGTATTTTTGATGGACCAAATCTTTTGCACACAATTACACCCATTATCACTGTACGTGATGCATGGAATACACTTCTTCTCTATCATGTCCAATTCATTTTCATTGTATATTTCTAGAGAAAGGTCCCTTATGCCCATACGTGTGTCAATCGTGCTTAACCAAGCTCTTCTTATAACGATGAGAAAGTCACTTTTGCAGTTTTCAACCTTGATCACCAAAAAATTAGCATGATAGGACCACCCACAAACTATGGTGACAATGTCCTCTACTAATCCCAGAGGGACAATAATTGACTAATCTACCAATTCTAGACAGATGTTGCTCTTCTTAAGAGGTGGTAGGTTCCAAGCCTTGTACATGTCATGGAAGATGAGATTAACTCTAGAACTAGAGTTAAGAAGAGCCTTACATCTCTCATGTCTAGTGATTTGCAAGTAAATGAGTGGACTTCTTAGGTTAGATATTTTCATTGGAAGATTGCCAACTTTGATCCAGTCATAAACAACATGAGTTAGCATCATAGTATAAATCTGAGGTGGCATTTGGTTTGAAGGACACTCAAAGGTATTTGATGCAAAGGATGAGGGTATTGGAGATGCAGGATGATTAGCTGTACTAGTTGTTAGGGTCGAAGAGGACTATTGGATCAAAAGAAGGATCTTGTATGGATTGATTATCCAAACTACTTGGTTGGAAAGCTAGTTGTGAATGTACAACCCTTGTAGCATTTCGTTGTTACAACTGTGGAGGAATCTCACCCTGCATGGATGGAGCAGGAGGTAACTGGGTTGAAGGTGAAGGTGTGTGTGTAGACAAATGCAAAGGATGGTATGAATATGGGCTTTCCCCTTGAGTAGATGGTGAATCTGTTCAGTAGTACTCTAAAGGGTAATAGTGATGCTAAAATGAGGTATGACTTGCAAAACTTCTTGGAGAGACGAGTTGCTAAACATAGTACCTGTATGGATCTAGTTGCCTATAAGGGTATTACTACCTTAGCAATGGCATTCTCCACAATTATGGTTGGTACCATTGTTGGTTTTGTTCATAAGGTTGTGGAGGAGCTCCACTTGGGTAGTAAGCTTGTTATTGTTGGTGGAACTGCCTTGGATTGCCTTAAGGATAAGGTCATCATCTGGGTGCTTGCCTACGTGCTAGTTGAGGATTCAATGCATACACCCTAGACTCTTGTAAGTGTAACACCACAAGGCAAAAACCCTTTGGATGTTCGTATTAACAAATTTCACAATCAGTTTCATCATTAGAGTCAGTTATCACAACTTCCTCTATGGCCGCAGTTTTGCCCTTACCTCTTTGGTAGGCACGTTTAGCTTCTTTTCACCTCCTATAGTTATAATTACTATTTTGCTCTTTGGATTCTTTAGCAATCTTCATAACAGCTTGGAATTTTTCATCCAAAGAGTTCCATAATTTATCAACCTTTGCCAAAATATCAAAAATAGATTTTTGGATGGACAAGGTTTTCTTGTTCACCACTTCATTGAGTGATGACTACTCTTCGTCACAAAATTGAACCTCTTGTTTCCTGATGGAAGGATTCTTATTATACTATTCTACACTTTTTCTTTTTCACAACTTACCTTCTTCTTTTGCTACCTGCTCTATCAGCCTTTGGACCTAATAAGCTCTCAATTCAGACAATCTTCCTTGGGCATACACCACCACGGTGTCCACCACAATGACTCCACTCATTACGACCACCTTCCTTAAATCCCTTGCTATTATGATGTTTGCTTGAGTCCCTACCTTAACTGTCACTTTTTCCTGAACCTAGTTTATGAATAGTTGACCAGAGGTTCAAGGTCACACCCTCATTTGCAACAATAGAGGGTGGAGAGTTTTCATGTTGAGAACTATCAAGGGGAGGATCATCATTATCATCTTGATTTAGTAGGAACAAGGGTTTACTAAAGTGTTTCCCCTTTGTAAACTCATAGTACTTCTCCTGATGTCAATCTCACCTATGTTGTGTTTTAGTGGAATGGTAATCCCAAGTGTCATAACCATCCACAATGTATTCTTCATGAAGATTTGAGATGGCCAANTGGTAATCCCAAGTGTCATAACCATCCACAATGTATTCTTCATGAAGATTTGAGATGGCCAACTTCTTGAGAGTTTGAAGAAGCATCTTGGATACAGATCGATCAGAGCATAAGATGATACTACCCTCCATATCACATAGTCACAACTGTTCATGTTAGTGTAGGATGAAGATGAAGTCTAGTACATACTCATATGGATGAGTATATACCACTTTGCACTCCTATGGGACTGGTGGTTTGACATCTTCATGTCTATGGAAAGAAGAAAACATTTTTCAAAACAAATAAAATTATCAGTGTGCTTAGTAGTTTATATGTCATTGAGAGTGATGTTGACCTTGAGTTCATCCAACGATATAAATAATATTTACTAATCCTAGATAGTGCACGTTTCAACAAACAAAGTCCCTAGAAATAGTGCCAATGATGAGTGGCAAGGTACCCCTATGCCTAACCATACGAATCACAAAGCGTTCATGCATGATCTGGTCAAATTTCATAGACTTTATAGTTTCCAATGCACTAGTATTCTAGGTAGTGAACCTTGCCTAGAGGTTTTTCATTGTCTTCCCAATTACACTTGTGACATACACCAGTATGGTTAAGTGTAATTGAGGCATTTGATTTTTATCATTTTGTATTTTATGATTTTGGTGTTTAAAGAGAGATAAAATAATTGAATTAACTAATTTAATTTAATTAATTAACTAGTATTTAAGTAGTCCTAACATAAGCATCTAGTCCCACTTTCCACACACATTCTAAACCCATGTATCCACCACTGAGTTACTAAGTGCTACTGGGATTACCAAGCAAATACGTGTTATGCTTGAAGCAATCGTACTTATGTGTTTAATCTATCTAGCTTATCTTGCTTAATTACTTCATTAGCTTAATTACTAAAAAACATTTAATAAATAATCATAAATGAAATATTTAATCTATCCATAATGCTGGAAGGTTTATCAGAAAGCTCTTCTTTATTGTCACACACACTGCTGTACTTAGGTACAACAATGCTCGAATAAAGATCTATATACTCAATGACTCTTATTACATGCACTTAGGAGAAATATTCTAACTCTCAAATGAACAAACTACAAAAGCTTCGTTAATACTAAAATCTCATTTTCCTAAATGCAGCTAGTAGGCTTGTATTTATAACCAAAAAGCAAACACTACATCAATGGGGCCTTGTCGACGTAGCCAAGAAATGTGACTTATCAACCAACTATGAAGTTCAATCAAATCATTTTCCTAATCATAACCTCGCAAAGAAGTTAAATCATTTCCCTAATCATAACCTCGCAAAACCATTGGGATAATGATAAAGCTATGATGTTAATTCTTGGACCAATACTTAAATGTCATTAATAACATCAACAATGTAAGCTATTGTGATAACACCATCCCAAGCATTTGCCTAATTTGGCCAAGAGCCCACTACTAGTGGTACATCAGTAATGCAATATTATATTGCGTTTGTCGTGCTACAGGGCAAGGTAACCATATAGGGTATGCATAATGGTAATGTAATATAATATTGTGTCAGTAACAATAAATTGTCCATAACGGTGAACACAATAGCAAGGCAATCAGTAGCTAGTGATGCGGCAACATGCAGTGTAGGCGAAGCGACATTGTCGCAGGAGCGACAGCAAGGGAGGTGGCACAAGGGAGCATGGCAATATAGGTTGCATAATAGGTCAATAGTAGTCCTAATAGGCCTATGTGGCCCTATTATAGGAGTTGTACATCTCTTTCCAGGTGCAACATGGCCCTACTACATGTCTTTCCAAGTGTAGAAGGAGGTGAAAGCAGCCAACGACATAGCGCAAGAAGAAGCACATGAGGATTTTTCATCAGAGCCAAGGACGTGCTTTTCATGGGAGCCAAGGGGAGGGCGATGCCTATCTCACTAACTTTGGTGACCTCCAGCCAATGTTTCCATGTTGGCTAGAGTTACTCGGTGCTATTGACGATGGCAGACACACAGCCCATCCACTTTCTGTTTCCCATAACCGTGTGTTGACTAATGTGGCCGCTGGTACCATGGCATTTTTGAACATTATTTATGCAAGAGATTTATTTCTCAAAAATGCCATGAACAAACAAAGAAAGAGCAAACTTGATCGATAGGTTAAAACTAAATTGGGTAAGTGGTAGAGAAACAAAGGAGGGATGAGTGATTCCATTTTTAGTTATCTTGTTACCTCGTCTAGTAGTCAAACTTGGTTAACATCACTTTTTAAAAAAAATCATCTTGACCAGTTTATAGATATATATATATATCTAAGCTAGTTATTATATTATAATTATTGTGGAATCCAATAAATGTTATGAGATTATTATAATTAGAGCAATAATCCATAANAAATATAATCATTGGCCCCCTTGCAGTGACTCTTTGGCTAGGGGAGATTTATAAATAATTGGTTATTTATGATTATGGCAAGACATGTGCATCGGTGGAGAGCTCATCACCGTTTTCCTCGACATTAGCTAAGATCATCACAACATGATCTTGTCAGAGATCTTCCTGAGGTCTAGGTTTCTAGAGGTGCAGAAGTTCTCGTTTTTTAAATTTACTAGGTTAACAACCATATCATCCATTAGATTCCATTAATCAAAGAATATGTACATAAAGAAAAGGCCTTACTACATGCAAGAAGGTAAGAAGAAATTATCAAATTTGAACTTTTTAAGTCCTCCCAATAAGTAGGAAAAATTGTTAAAAGTATGACCAAATTTAGGCCGACATCTCAAATTAGCTAATAATTTTCATGTGCTAACAAAAATGCTAACGCTTTTGCACTTTATTAAAATGCATATTGCAAATGAAAAAGCAGTCACAATCGTAACAACTAAACATATCTACTCCATGGTAACTGTTGAATTTCAAAGCACAACTATAGAAATGATAAAACCTACACAAAATATACAAAGAGATAAAGACAACATGAACTTATAAATGTTCCTTTACATTGAAAAAGGATGTAGCAAAAGAAGAGTACTCAAGATAGTAGCAGAAAATTACAATTTTAGAATTCCCTACCACTTTAGAAAGCATTAAAAAAAGAACAGAACCAAACTTTGGAATGTTTTTACATTGGGAATGCAAATGTATAGGAAAGCATGCTAAGTACTGGTGACAGAAGAGCTCAGCTTGAAGTGAAACTATGAAAATTACACAAAATCATCAAAATGTAATGTTCAACACATTACAATTCACTATAAAAAATTAACAAAAACACACATAAAAAGATTGGCAAGAAGTTTGTTTCTAGAAAGAGATTCCAATAACCAAAGGCTATTGTTGACATTGAAACTTTAGAAGACCCTTCCCTTCAGGCTGCAACTTCAACTGTAGTCATTACTATCCTTTCTCATATGTCTCTGGCTCTACCCCTCATCTTGACCCTACCTGCAAAATTTTATGCTTAAAACATACATTCAGACAAAGCTACTCAAGAAACATATTGGCCTAAGTCATATATAAATTTTATCAAAATAAAAAGAAACCTAAATAAAGGGATCTTTTAGCTATTATAACAAAAATTGTAATATGATTCACACCTCTACCTTTAGGGTCCAAGCTACCACAGGTGTAGAAGTTTGCATTTCTGTCGCCATCAAGGCTAGTGTTTCCAGTAGAGATGAGTGTGAGATTTGGATCTTCCAGTAGCAGTTCCCCAAAGTAGAGTGAGGTTCTAGCATACTCGCTGCCATCAGTGAGCACCGTGATGGCCGAGAAGTCATGGTCAAGGATGCTAGCAATGATGATCATGATCCAGGGCATGAGACTTAACGTGATGTCAGCGCTATGTCTGGACTTTCTAGTCGAGCAAGTGAGAAAGATGTGGTAGTGGACTGCAACGGTGAAGGTACCGATGGTGATGCTGTTGGTGTAGTACTGTTATGGGTTGTCATCAAGCAAGAGCAAAAGCATGTCAATGCCTTCAGACAGAGTGGCATCCATGGCCGCAAGGATGTCAGAGCTAAAGTAGCCACAATCCCACCAGACCTTATAGAAAATGATCTATGCAAGCCAGGCCATGCTGCAGGTAGTGTCATTGGCATAGCCAAGCACGCTGACATCGACCACAACGTTGCTGACGATTGTTGATGACGTGTGCATGTCGTGGCCCTTAGTGTTCAACAAGGATGCAACAAGGGCTAACTAGCCTACTATCTTACTGCTACCTTGGTTGAAGAAGCACATGTCGATGAGCTTGTTATTGCAGTTGAAGCATGGGCCACCATCGTAGGTGCCTTTCCAACACTCCAGCAAAGCTCCAAAGCTGGCATCATCAAAGCTGGTTCTATTGGGCTAGGCAGCCTATAGCATCAGTTGCAGACAGAGACAAAGACAGAATGAAAATGGAATTCTCATTCCCATTCCCATTCTCATTCTACATTTGGTTGTGTTTGGCCTTTTTATGTGTGCAGTGCAAATACGAAAAGCTATGGCTCTTTCGTTCACATTCTGTGCAATGGGCATATGAAAAGGTATGGCTCTTCAATTCATGTTTTTTCCCATTTCGTGGGATCTTATGTGGTGCATGATGTGGAGGGCGACAAATCCACTCCCCCCTCCCCCCTATCTTGCAAGACAAGTTGGCCTCTTGGCCAAAATAACTGATGAAAATATTTTTTTTCTAAAACCTTTAGTTATGAAAAATTTGATATACAAATCTTGTTCTTCATCCAAGAGTCATGAAAATTGTAATCCTTAAATCTTGTTCTTCATCCTAAAGTCATGAAATTTTTGACCCAAATAACTTATTACTTGTTAAGGAATAAGATTCTCTCAACCAAATTATAAGTATATATTATAAATATCCAAGTGGAGCTTACCCTCAATTGCAAGAGCAATGTCAGTAACAATGGCAATAGCCACAAGTAGTGGTAATAGCCACAAGCATGGGCAATGCCACCGTTGAGGTAATAGTATCCATATAGGTAATCAGATCCTTATGAATACTATGTACAATGTCCAATCTCTTCAGGAAATGCTTCAATTCACACTTCTCAATATTATCCACCTGACTATTACAAACCTACCACTCCAAGGATGGATTTTAATCCATATGTACATCAACTAGCAACTAGTCCATTAAGTCAACCTTCCAATCCTTTATCGAAAATGCCACCACTAGTAATGCATGGGGAGCTATCATTACAACCACAGCAAAAGAATGCAACAAGGGTGATAAACACATGAAAGGAGATAATCGAAGAAACATATGTTCTTTCAAACAAGTTTAGAAAAGGTTCAAAGGATGAGGGATCCATATACATCAACCCCATCCACACACACTTATCCAAGAAACACTAAGCTTCCATCTTCTACTAATGCAAACTTAACAACTGTAATGCTTTTCCAAACTGTTACATACTAGATAAAGGCAAGAGCACTTCCCTAGAAAAGAAAAGACTAGGTAGTCCCTTGATATATCTCCAAATAGCATGTCACAAACCATAGGCTCTACTTGATTTGGGATCAGGAGTCAACTTGATTTCAAATGACATGTACAAGGTTTAGAATCTTCTAGCATTGAAGAAAAGTAACATCCAATTAGAGCTTGTAGATCAATCAATCATAGTTCCACTAGGATAGGTAGATGATGTCATCACTACCATTATTGGTTGGTCATATTCTGCTAATTTCTTAGTCATTCATGTGAGGAAAAATATGGGAAAGTTTCCTATCATCATGAGAAGTGCTTGGCTTAGCACTATGGATGCTATGCTTGGAATCAGAGATTTGTCCTTAAATATTTTCAACAAGGATGAAGCTAGAATCATTCAATGATGAAAAGTTTCATGTATCACATACAACAATAATGGATGCAATTGCATACAAAAAATATGGGCCATTAAATTAGAAAGAAACATATCATGCAAGAGATATGTAGAAGAAATGTGTATAGAAATTCTTGTATGTGGTAGCCACTAAATAAGAAGGTACTTGGTGGTTGGTTACTGATGAAGAGACTGAATCTAAAATATACATGAAACCAACAAATCATATTATAAGCACCTACATGAAGGAAATAGATAAGCTGGAACAGTTCAAAAGAGAACACCCCTATGCACATTCATGCTAAGAAAAAGATATTGAATGGGGACAACTGGAGATCCTAGATAAGTTTGAACTAGAACCATTAGAGTTAAAAGCCCTACATGAAGTACTAGAATATGATTTTCTAAATAACAAAAAATTAGTAATCATCAGCACCAACTTGAATAAATATTAGAAAAAGAGATTATTGGAAGTGGTCAATAAATGGCCAATAGCATTTGCATGGTCTTATGATGAAATAATAGGTATTAATCCATCCATTTGTCAACACTGGATATACACAAATCCAACTATTAGGCCACATCACCAACCATAGAGAAGGGTGAATCCTAAGCTTAAGTAAGTAGTGAAATAGGAATTGGAAAATTTATTGAAAGTAGGATTCATCTACCCCATTACGAATAGTGAACGGGTTAGTCCTTTGGTTATTATTCCAAAGAAAGGTGGCAAGTGGAGAGTATGTATTCACTTTTAGCTATTGAACTCTGTAATGTTCAAAGACCATTTCCTTTTACTGTTTATTGATCAAGTCCTAGATACCATAGCAAGACATCAATACTATAGCTTTCTTGATAGATACAATGGATATAACTAGATCCGCATTGCATCAAAGGACCAAGTAAAGACTATGTTTACCAATCCTTGGGGAACATTCGCCTACAAGAAAATGCCTTTTGGTTTGTGTAATGCACTTGCTACATTTCAAATTTTAGTACTGAGCATCTTCCAAAAACAAATAGGTAATGACATGGACGTATTTATGGATGATTTCTCAACTTATGGGCTAGACTTTAAATAAGCATTGGATCATTTAGGTCAAGTATTGAAAAGATGTGTAGAAACAAATTTGAAACTTAATTAGCAGAAAATCCATCTAATGATCCAAGGTGGGATCATTCTAGAACCCAAATTATCACAAAAGGAAATTGAGGTAGATCTAAAGAAGATCATAATCATTTAGACATCACCCAAAGGCCATAAACTATCAAGGATGTTAGATCATTTTTGAGCCACATAGGATATTACAGAAGGTTTATAAAACATTTTCAAAAAAAAGAAAATTGTTAGTAGAATTAACAAAGAAGAATGCATCATTTCAGTGGATAGAATAATGTGAGAAGGCATTTGAAACTTTAAAATAGAATTTAATTGAAACACCAATCCTTTAAGCTCCAAATTTGTCTAAGCCCTTCCACATAATGAAAAATGCTTCAAATTATGTACTATAAGCAGTACTACCATAACTAGATGATCAAAAAAGGCCATATTACATACATAGTACCAGCAAAAGCATCACGAAGCATAGCTCAATTACACCACTATAGAAAAGGTGCTTATGGTAAAGGTGTACGTGTTAGAAAAGTTCAAACACTATGTGCTTAGGTACCCAATTTATGTCCATACAGATCATAGTACAATAAGATTCCTAATGAACAAACCAATGGTGAGTCCTTGGATGATCAGATGGCTTATCATATTATAAGAACTCGACATCACCATGATTGATACAAAAAAGGCACAAAAAATGTGGTAGCAGATCACTTGTCAATTCTAAGATGAAAACCACAGGACTAAAAAGAACCCTTATCAAATTAATTTCCCAACAAAAACATGTTCACAAGGACAACAATGATTATTAACTCAATAGCGAAGCCATGGACTACTAATTACATGACTTACTTGACCACACAAGAGCTTCCTATTGAGGGAAGCAGGAAACACAGAGAACAATTCCTTTAGAAAGTTAAAATATATATGGAGATAAATGGAAATCTTTACAAGATCTATGCTAATGGATTAGTACAATGGTGTGTTCTAGAAGACAATCAATAGAGGGTCCTACAAGATGCACACGAAAGACCATGTGATGATCACTACACGAGACATAGGATAATACTTAAGCTAATGATGGTGGGCTACTTCTAGCCTACCATATTCCAAGATGCACATAATTTCATCCAATCTTGTGTGAATGTTAGCGAGATAGAGGAGTAATAGCTAGTAATGAAGGGTCATAGTAATGTATCCAGCCATTAAAACCATTTGATATATGGGGAATTGATTTCATGGGATCCATTACATTGATGTCGAATGGGAAAGCTTATATCATAATGGCTATGGATTATTATACAAAGTGGGTAGAAGCAGCTATGATTAATAAGTCATAGTTTTGTTGGCTACGTCAATGAGTCCCCATCAACACAATGTCCATATTTCACCTATAAATACGTGCCCACTAGCCGCATTTATGGCATTGAGATCTCAGTAGTAGCAAGGCTCTTGCAATTTTTTCATTTGAGAGTTAGAAATTTTCTACGAAGTGCCTGTAGCAGGAGTCATTAACCATATAGATCTTTATTCGAGCATTGTTGTACCTAAGCACGACAATGTGTGCAATAATAAAGATGAAATTTTCGATAAACCTTGTAGCATTCTAGATAGATTAAATATTTTATTNACTTTTCGATAAACCTTGTAGCATTCTAGATAGATTAAATATTTTATTTATGCATTTAATGTTTTTAATTATTTATTAAATGTTTTTTAATTATTTATTAAATATTTTCCAATAATTAAGTTAATGAAGTAATTAAGCAAGATAGATTAAACACATAAGTATGACCACTTTGAGCGTAACACGTATTCACTTGGTAAGCCTAGCAGCATTATTACTTAGTACACACCATAGCATAGCACTTGGTAACCTAGAAATGGATATGTGGGTTCAACACGTGTACGGAAAGTGGGATCATATGCTTATGTTAGGACTGCTTAGTTACTAGTTAATTAGTTAATCTAATTACTTTATTTTTCTTTAAACACCAAACCCATAAAATACAAAATGATAAAAATCATATGCCTCAATTACACTTAACCATACTAGTGTACGTCACAAGTGTAATTGGGAAGACAATGATTAACCTTGAGGCAAGATTCACTTCCTAGAAAACTAGTGCACCAAAAATTATAAAGTCCATGGAATTTCACCGAATTGCATGAATGCTTTATGATTTGTATAGTTGGGCATAGGGATACCTTGTCACTCATCATTGGCACCATTGCCAGGGACTTTCTTTGTTGAAACATGTGCTATCTAGGATTAGTGAATATTATTTATATCATTGGATGAACTCAAGGTCAACATCACTCTCAACAGCATATAAACTACTAAGTGCACTCATAATTTTATTCATTTTGCAAAATGTCTTCTTCTTCCCATAGACGTGAAGATGTCAAACCGTCAGTCCCACAAGAATGCAAAGTGGTATATACTAATCCAAATGAGTATATATCGGACTTCACATTCATCCTACATTAGGATGAATAGCTATGATGGCATGATATGGAGGGCAACATTGTCTTGCCCCCCAATCGATCTGTGCCTAGGATGCTACTTCAAACTCTCAAGAAGTTGGGCACCTCATATCTTCACGAAGAATATTTTATGAATGGTTATGATACTTGAAACTATTATCCCACTAAAACACAATGCAAGCAAGATCGACGTTAGAAGAAACTACATGAGGCTACAAAGGGGAAACATTACACTAATCCCTTATTCCTACTAGATCAAGATGACAATGAGGATCCTCCCTTTGAAGGTTTTGAACATGAAGATTCTCCACCCCTTGTTATTGGTGATGAGGATGTGACCCTGAACCTACGATCCACTATTCATAAACTAGGTTCAAGAAAAAGTGATAGCCAAGGTAGGAACTTGGGCAAACATCACAATAGTAAGGGATCTAAGGATGGTGGTCATAATGAGTGAAAAAGTGGTGGTAGACACCGCGGTGATGGTGGCAGTTGATCTTCCTCTCCATCCTCTTCATCTAATTTCGAACATGCCTCTTCATCTATTGGTTCTCATAGAAGCCACCGTCAAAATAATCGCAATGAAGGTGATCAATGAGACAACAATAACCATGAACATCACCAAGACTGAAGGGGTGGCTAAAACCATCATTGGTGCCATTGATGCAATGATTATGATGAACCTTTATTAGTGACTTAAAGCATGCTCAACATTGCAAAGGTAGTTAGAATTCTAACTAGGCATATGAAAGATAGCTGAATCAAGCACTTAGTTATAAATAATATCTCAAGATTTGAGGGGGGATATAATTCTGATCCATAGATACATCTACAAGCTTTCCATGATGCCTATCCCTTACAAAATATATAAAATGAATGGCAAAAACTCAAGCTCTTCCCTAGGACACTCATCAAGAAAGCTGAAAGTTGCTACTGGTCCTTGGAGCCAAAATTCATTCACCAATAGAGTACCATGTTTGAACTATTTAATGACAAATACTAGAAATACTACAGAGCATCTAATCTGAGGAGGAAAATCCAAGGCTAGAAAGAGGGAACACATGAGTCCTTGGATGCCACCATGGGTATATACTATTCACTTTTACATTGATGTCCTAGCCATGGTTATTCTCAGAGGGAACAACTTCACCACATCATAGATGGGCTTAGAGAAGAAACTAGAAGAACCCTTGGGATGTATGCCCAAGGAAGATTGTCTAAACTAAGAGCTCATTAGATCCAAAGGCTAATTGAGCAAGTAGCAAAAGAAGAACGTGAGCTCCAAAAAAGGGAAAGTGCAGAAGAGTATAATAAGGACCCTTCCATCAAAAAATGGGAGGTTTGATTTTGTGATGAGAAGGAGTCACCGCTCAATGAAGTGATGAATAGAAAAACCTTGCCCATTCAAAATTCTATTTCTAATATTTTGGAAAAGGTTGATAAATTATGGGACTCTTTGGATGAAAAATTTCAAACTACTATGAAGATCGCTGAAGAATCCAAAGAGCAAAATAGTGATCATAACTGTAGGAGGTAAAAAGAAGCTAAACATGCCTAATAAAGGGGTAAGGGAAAAGCTATGACCATAGAGGAAGTTGTCGAAACTAAATCTGATGATGAAACTAATTATGACATTTGTCAATATGAACATCCAAAGGGTTGTTGCCCTATGGTGTTACACTTACAAGAGTCTGGGGTGTATGCATTGAATCCTTGACTAACACATAGGAAAGCACCTAGATAATTGCCTTATCCTCAAGGCAATCCAAGGAAATTCCACCACCAATAACAAACTTATTACCCAAGTGAATCTCCTCCACAACCTTATGAACAGTATCAACAATGGTACCAACCACAATCATGGGGAATGCCACCGCCAAGGCAGTAGTACCCTTATAGGCAACCACATCCATATGGGTACTATGTTCAGCAACCTGTCTCTCCAAGAAGTTCTAAAAGTCATACCTCATTTCAAAATCACTATTACCCTCCAAAGTACCATTTAACACATTCACCATCCACTCAAGGAAAAAACCCATATCCGTATCCATACCACCCTCTACATCTGTCTACACATACACCTTCACCTTCAACCTAGTTACCTCCTACTCTATCCATGCAAGATGAGATTCCTCCATAGCTGCAACAACAAAATGCTATGATGGCTATACATTGACAACTAGATTTCTAGCCGAGTAGTTTGGATAATCAATCCAAAAAAAGACCCTTCTTCTGACCTAGCAATTCTCTCCCACCCTCACAACCTAGTCTTGCTTATCATCCTACATCTTCAATACCCTAATCCTTTACATCAAATACCTTTGAGTACCCTTCAAACCAAAAACTACCTCAAATTCACGCTGTGATGCTAGCTCATGTTATTTCCAACTAAATCAAGGCTGGCAATCTTCCCATGAAAAGATCTAACCAAGGAAGTCCACTCATTTACCTATAGATCGCTAGACATGAGCCATGCAAGGCTCTTCTTGACTCTGGTTCCAAAGTTAATCTCATCTTCCGTGACATGTACAAGGCTTGGAACATACCACCTCTAAAGAAGAGCAACATCCATCTAGAATTAGTAGATTAGTCTCAAGAAGAGCAAAGGTGATTGAAAAATGGCCAACAACCTTTGCTTTGTCATATCCTGAGCTAACACAAATTGATCCAAGGATATGCCAACATTTCATTTACATCAACCCAGCCATGAAGCCTAGAAGGTAGCTGTAAAGGTGGCTAAACCCCAAATTAAAGTAGATCATCAAAGAGGAAATTCAACAACTCCTCAAGGTGGGGTTCATCTATCCCATCACAGATAGTAATTAGGTTAGCCCACTCATAATTGTGCTAAAAAAAGGTGGCAAATGGTGGGTCTGCATCGACTTCAAGATTGAATATGGCAACATTTAAAGATCATTTTCCATTGCCATTTGTGGATCAAGTGCTTGACAACATATCTAGGAATTGTTATTATAGCTTCTTAGATGGTTATAGTGGCTATACCCAAATCCAAATTGCACCAGAAGATCAAGCCAAGATAACATTCATGAGTCCCTAGGGGACTTTTGCATATTGTAAGATGCCATTCAATCTGTGCAATTCCCCTACAACATTTCAATTCCTAGTCCTTAGTATCTTCCTACAGCAGATTGATAGTGATGTGGAAGTTTTCATGGATGATATTTCCACTTATGGAGCTACATTTGAGGAAGCCTTGGACTGCCTTTAGCAAGTATTAAAGAGATGTGTTGAAATAAACCTACAGCTTAACTAGCAAAAGAGCCATCTCATGGTCTAAGAAGGGATTATGCTAGGGTACTAAATTTCACAAAAATGGATTGAGGTAGACCCAAAAAAGATAAGGTTCATCCAAGGAATAACACATCAACTAGAGACAGTTAAAGATGTTCGATCATTTCTTGGACACACTAGCTACTACTGGTAATTCATAGAGAATTTCTCTAAGAGTGCAAAACCGTTGGTAGCGCTTACAAAAAAAGATGCACCTTTCATGTGGACCAAGGAATGTGAACATGCATTTCAATAGTTACAGGAGAAACTCATAGAAACACCAATCCTATGAGCACCAAACTGGTCCAGACCCTTCCACATCATGATGGATGCATCTAACTATGCCTTGGGAGTAGTACTCATGTAGATGGATGATAAGAAATGCCCATACTACATCCACTATGCAAGCTGAAGCATTGTGAAAGCACAATTAAATTACACCATCATGAAAAAAGAACTAATGGTTGTGGTGTATGCTCTTGAAAAGTTTAGGAACTATGTGCTGGGCTACAAAGTATTTGTGCACATGGACCACAATGCAATCCACTTCATCATGAACAAGCCAACGTTGAGCCCTCATGTCATATAGTGGCTCATGATCTTGTAGGAATTCGATCTCATGATTGTAGATTGAAAAAGAACCGAGAATATGGTCACTAACCACCTCTCTCACTTAAGATGGGTTAATAAATAGGAGGAGAGCCCGCTCTCTAATTAGTTTTTAGGCAAACTCCTCTTTACAGGAGTAATAAATGAATAAACACTTATAGAAACAACATGGTATAATGGCATTCTTACTTATCTTCTCACTCAAGAGATGCCACAAGATCTTAACTTTAGAAAGAAGCAATAATTTTTTCATTGGGCCAAATATTTCTTGGAAATTAATGGACACCTCTACAAGGTGTGTGCTGATGGCCTAATTTGTTGGTGTGTCTCTAATGAAGATCAACTGCACGTTCCCCAAGATGCTCACGAAGGACCTTGCTGAGGCCACTATGCCAGGAGATGCATGTCCATAAAAATCCTGATGGTAGGATACTATTGGCCTATAATCTTTAGGGATGCCCACTAGTTTGTCCAATCTTGTGAACATTGTTAATGAGATGGGGGGATAACCACTTGCATGGAAGGTCCTCAACAATGGATTCAACCACTAGAACCTTTTGACATATGGGGTGTTGACTTCATGGGTCCCATCACACCCATGTCCAATGAAAAGGCATCTATTATTGTAGCAATTGACTACTACAAAAAATGGGCAGAAGTAGTAGCTGTTGCTGATTGTACATCATCCACTACTACTAGATTTATACAACAAAATATTGTGAATAGGTTTGGCGTGCCATGTTCACTAATTTTTGACAATGGAACTCATTTCATAGGTGGCACTTTTAAAACATTAATGCAATGCTTAGGGGTTGAACATAAATTAACAGCACCCTACCACCTCCAAGCCAATGGTCAAGTAGAGGTAACCAACTGGGAGATCACAAAAATACTGATATAGACCATAAGTAAATATAGGAAAGATTGGAGTACAAAACTTAACGATGCCCTCTAATCTTACTATTCAACATGGAAACTTCCTATTGGCTACTCTCCCTATTAGTTAGTGTACAGAAAACTTCCAATGCTCTCGATTCAATCTGAGCTCTGTACACTCTCAACAGCTTGTGATCTAAATCTTAACCTAAGTTTAGAATAAAAAGAAAGATTGATCAACTTGAACATGCTAGATGAAAATCGATTAGTGGCCCTATCATTGAATGAGGTGCATAAAGCATTTAGTAAGTAATGTCATGACCTAAGAATACGAAAGGTAAAACTTCAACTAGGAGATAAGGTCCTCTATTGGAACCCCACACATGTACTTCAAAAGGAAAAATTTTAAACATTATGGGATGGACCTTATATAGTTGATCAAACCTTTCCCTTTGGGGCCATGTTGATCTACAAGCTTGAAAGCCCAAATAAAAAGCAGTTGGTCAACATCCAACAAGTAAAACCGTTCCTTGAACCAAGATGGGCTAGTGCAACTACCACCTCGACGAATGGGCAAAAACGTCCCATTTTTCAGATCTCCTCCTTCTAACTTAGTCATGTGGAAGATGGTCATCCGCACTAACAATCCACATAGCTTCTCAGTTTTTCTACTTTTTTATTTTCCATGTTTCTAATTTTACAAGTTATTTGTTTTGCAAATTTTTTATTTTTAGATTTTTGTAATTTTACACCATCGTTAGTACCTTTGAGCCTTTACTGATTATTTTACACTTTTTTATATATTTTACTCTCTTTTTTTTTGTTCAAGTATGATATTTCCTAATTTTTGCTAATAAAATTGCTTTATTACCATAAGACACAGTGTCGTTATTACTATTTACTAATGATGGTTTGTGCTTAATGTTGTGATTGTCAATGTCTAGTTTCTATTTTTGAATTTTGATGCTTGATGACTTTGACATGGTTTATTTTTCATGGACCAAGTAGTGATTCCACATCATCCACCCATCCAATAAACTCTATGGTTTTCTTTGTTCTAGGAATTTGAGGTCCCTTCCATTAAAGAAACTTTTAATCAATCGGTGACCTTGGTAGTTCCGAAATTAGGAAATATTCAAAGGTTTGTAAAGGGTATGACTTCAAGGGAACTCAATACTCTTTGTACTCTTCTACTTACTTGAGTGTTTTTCATGGACTTCTTACCATTCCATTCCAATCACTAATAGGAAGTCAAATAAAGTCTTTGCATGGTGTGGTTCCCATCCAAAAATCCAAAAAAATGATGGGAATTTAAAGCACACCTCTTATACACAATAAATGAATAAGTCTTTGCATGGTGTGGTTCCCATTTCAAAAAAAACAATGGAAATTTAAAGCACATCCCTTAGACACAATAAATGAATAAGTCTTTGCATGGTGTGGTTCCCATTTTTAAAAAAACAATGGGAATTCAAAGCATACCTCTTGGACAAATAAACATGCTACAAGCATTGGTTATGAGATTAAAAAGACATGCACCTATGCCTGACGGTCCCCTCTAAATAAGGCCCTTTCTCACTTCCTATTTCTCTCTTTTATTCTCCTTATGGAATGTTGGTTTTTCTATGGAAGCACTCTTGTGTCTCATCTGGGTAGATCGGTCTTAGGGTGGCAATGTGAAGTCACTGAAAGTGGCTAGTTTTGGTCTAGACTGAGGATGGATCTTCTCAGGTCATTTTAAACACAAATTTCATAAGGGACTTCTTATGACCTCAATTCGAAACTCCATTCCACATTCTCTGTCATCCATCCATGCTACCCTAACTCACCTCACTGTTGAGTTCTATGTTATGCTCTATGTCTTGGTCTGATGTGTTTGAATTCTTGGATAGATTCTTTTTGGTTCATTCTTAATTTTTCATAACCATTAATCAACTATGGGGCTCATAGACTCCTTAGTTGAGGTTATGCAAGGGCAACAAGGGCATGAGCCTGCTATGGGGAGGACCCACTTGCATAGCTCTTAGTTTGATTAGTTAAGGCTCCTTACCTTTAACATTGCCACAATCTTATCTTTCGCAAATTCCATTATGTATTCTGCTCAGTGCTCCTTAACCTTTTATTCCATTCATTCCCTGAATCTTTTTTTCTCCATTTTTCCACATTTATGAGCTCCAACACCCTCTTCTCTTATTTTAATACTATTCTTGGCCTTTTGAGCTTTCATTTGACCCCAATTTCATTCAAAAATTCTTTGTATTTTGCAAGTTTAACCAAAGTCAACAATCATCTATGGTGGTCAATAGCTATGTTGACGAGGCCTCATCAACATAGTGGAAAAATCCTATATATACCACCGTGCACTTAGAAATTTTTGTCATTTGCCTCATAACACACAAGGAGTTTTTGCAATTTTTCAGAGCCCAAAACCTTCCAAAGCCCTTAACTTCCCAACCGTTTGTCCAAATCACTCCATTCTTCGACCCTGCACTTACTAGAGGTAAGCTCTTTATTATGGGGACTGTAAATCTTAAGGTTTCTAATGAAATTTTGTTGAAAATTTTTCTAACTTCGCCAAAGGGTTAATAACCTTAACAATATACAAACATCAATTTTTTCAAAAGTTAACCCTTTCAAAAACCTTTGGGATGATTTATTAATAAGAACACAAATAAAATAATGATTAGAGTAATTAAATTAGCCATAATCACAACTTAGCCAAGTGTAACTATCCTAAAGAGATAAAGGTATCCCAATTGCTTCATGTTACACAACGATTGCTAACCCATGGTCTCATTGTGATTATAGATGGCACCAAAACCGAAATGCCCGTAGGAAGGAGAACCTTCTCAACCAAGGGAGAAGTGGCCCAGAGCTAGAAACTGCCAACAAGAACAAGCCCAAGAACCACCAAAAGCAACCCATGCAACCGGACCTCTTCGTGAGGAGCTCAAAGTGGAATCTGTTCGATAGATTCTAGAAGAAGAAGTGCCCACTGAGCAATCACAATAAGGGGAAGTGCCAAGACCTATGCCAAGGCTTGAAGTCACTTTGACTCAAGCCTACCTTAACATCATTAGGTCCCAAGAGATTCAATGATCAATTCTTCAAGAAATCCACTTCAAAACATTCCTAGAAAAAGCTCCAGTAGAAGTCAAAACGCAACTACAAACCTCTCCCATGTGGCCAATCATCACATCTAGTAGGGAATGGTACATGGGAGAGACATATCTCTTTTGGAATAATCAAAATCCAAGGTCCACAATCAAGATCAAGGATATTCAAGTGTCTTACTTGACTAAAGCTATCACGTAGGCACTAGGGTTGCCTAACATTGGGACACAATTGGTGAAGCTATCAGTGAAAGGTGATCCTAAGGCTAAAAAGGAGTGGATTCAGTGGTGCTACAGGGTTGACTATAAGGAGTACAGCATGCTCACACTAGCAGAGTGCATCTATTTCAAAATTGTGGCTTATCACCTCAATCCAATGATGAGACCCAGCAAGGTGACCATCTTTTCTACCTAAGCATGCACTGCCCTAAGTGGGAAATTTCCTATGAGCCTTCCACCACTCATCTACTTAGAAATTGAAAAGCATTTCAAGGAAAAAAAATGTGGAAGAAAAACCCTGCCCTTTCTATACCTCATCCAAAAACTCTGCAAAAAGGTACGAATCGTCCGCTATGCCAATGATAGAATTAGGCATGATCCTTTGGCCTCATGGTCCAAAATTATGAAAGAAAATATGCCAACAACAACTCAAGAAGAGGAGCAGTCGCCGCCACCACTGCCCACTTAAGAAACAACATCAAAAGCCCACACAGCCATTGAGTGCTTATGTAAAATCCAAGAGCAGCTCTTGAGTAAGCAAGAGTAGTGTGTAGGGATGAGTGTTGCGGATCCATCTATGTATAGACTAGCAATGAGTCACCTTAATGAGGTGGCTCAAACAA
This sequence comes from Gnetum montanum, assembly GCA_015680685.1. Lineage (NCBI taxonomy): Eukaryota > Viridiplantae > Streptophyta > Gnetopsida > Gnetales > Gnetaceae > Gnetum > Gnetum montanum. The sequence goes on from MNCI01012796.1 coordinate 296,495, forward strand.
TTAGTTATAGGAAAAGGGGTGGGCCAATATTCTCTACCCAACAAATGCAATTGCTTGTGAGGTCAAATCCCAATGCTTAAGCATTGGCAATGTCCTTATCACAACACCATTTATTCCCAGAAATCTTTTGGAATGCCACCACCTTCTCAGTGTGATTGGAGGAAGGTGAAGGGGCAACTATCTTGGTGATGCAGCACCAAGGGTAGGAGACGATAATAGAGGTAGTTGCCGATCATGTCATTAAAGCACTAAATGCACCTATTGCTTCTATAATAAATGTAGCTACACTTTGAAATGTGCAAATGTCTATAGGCATGGTTAGTGAAAAACTGAAAGTAGCCCAACACAAAGAATTGTTGGATAGACTGGTGGGGACTGGGAAACTAATTTTGGATATCTTTGATTTTCCAAAAAACATTACTACAACCTAGTCAGAGTTGCTGAATGCAATGAGCAAGTGCATCATTCTAGAGGGGTAATTTGAAATAGCTTAAGCACAAATCAATGCTTGGTTGTGGAGGTTGCCAAATTACGTGCCTGCCTTGCTAATCCTGCAATCGTCATCTAAACAATAACTAGAGATAAAGCTTTCCAATAACTTCAAGAACAATTTAGGAAGGCTGAGGAGGAAGCGCTGATGTCCATCTTCAGCTAGTTCATAGCAAAGACCAAAACGTATTCAGTTCAAAAAAAACTTCGCTCAAATGCACTAGGAGAATGAGGCTCTAACTACACAAAATCATCTCTTGTGCAATGTTGATGTCTATAAGGAACAAATGCAAGAATTTATTCATCAATAATAAGAGCAGCTTACCAGGGTGGACATTGAGTTAAAGAGACTGGCTGTAGAGAATTGAAATCTATCAATGGAGGAAGTTCGTGCCTTACGCCAAAAATCTGCTATCGAAATTGCTGCCTGGAAGAATGAAGCCTTAATGTTTGAAAGAGTTAAAGATTACTATAGAGATGAGGTTGGCCTACAAAAAGAAGTCAAAAAGAAGCACATCCAAATCATGAAGGAAAAAATAAATGAAGCTCTCCAACAACTCCAACAAAGAAGAGAAGTTTGGTAGCCCATCGTTTATGGGATTGATGCCTACAATAAAATGGAGATCTGCCTAAAGGAGTTGCACATAGAAGAAATGATAGAGTACATGGAGTTGACCAATCTTTATTACGTGAACCTGGCTATGCTAACTACCTGATGATCCTGGTCAGAGTTAGAGAAACAAGTGGCTAGCTCATATTTATTATACGAGGTAGAGTTCAAGCAGCATAAAGACACCAAGCAAAAGCTTGAGACTACAAATGATGAACTTGAAGTTCTCAGAGCACAATTCATAGATCAATGATCAACTACTGATGATATAGCCAAAAGGATGAATGATTACCAGGAGCTGAAGAAATATAGTCAAAGTTTTCGACATTAAATGTAAACAATTCACTACCTGGTTCATCAACATAAAGGAGCTATTTTTAGCAATCCCATGTCCTTGGGATGTGCCCATTTTGACCCATATTAGCAAAGCTACATAAATAGTGCACAATCCTAAAAGTAAGGAGGAGAAAATGAAAACATTGCTAAATGCTTTCCTCCTACTACCAGAAGTTTCAACAGTGGTAGGATAGCTACAACCACCTATACCACTACATGTGCGTGAAGCCGAAGAAGGTCCCTCAGAACCTTAGGAGTCATCATTACTTAGGACTATCTAATCTTCTCCATCAAACTTCATGCCATCAAGGAATGTGCTATCCAATTTTGAAGAGTCATGTCATGGTGTTCAATCTTGTGTCCTGAACATCACCATTTTTGTAATATGTTGATTCGTACACCCAGGCACTCCATTTTTTGTCAAGTCAGTCTATTTTGTTTATGAAAGGTCAATCAATAGTCCCATACCTTTCCAATTTTGTAAATAACTTGAGGATGAGCTTTCATTCAGTTGTGCAGGTACAATGAGTCATAATTTTGTCAGCTGTGTTGACAGGGCCTCATTGATGCATCATATCATGCATCAATGAGGCCTTGTTGATGAATCGTATCATGCATCGATGAGGCCCAATCGATGCAGTGTCCATATTTTGCTTATAAATACGTCTCCACTAGCCACATTTATGGCATCGAGATTTTCGTAATAGTGAATCTCTTACAGTTTGTTCATTTGAGAGTTAGAATTTTTCTCCCAAGTACCCGCAGCAGGAGTCATTGAGTGTACAGATCTTTATTCGAGCATTGTTGTACCTAAGCATGATAGTGTGTGTGACAATAAAGATGAACTTTCGGATAAACCTTGTAGCATTCTAGATAGATTAAATATTTTATTTATGCATTTAATGTTTTCAATTATTTATTAAATGTTTTTAATTATTTATTAAATATTTTCTTATAATTAAGTTAATGAAACAATTAAGCAAGATAGATTAAACACATAAGTACGACCGCTTTAAGCATAACATATATTCGCTTGGTAAGCCCAACAGTGTTATTGCTTGGTACACCTAGTAGCGTAATGCTTAGTAACCCAACAGTGGATACGTGGGTTTAGGACATGTATAGAAAGTGCAACCATATGCTTATGTTAGGACTACTTAGTTACTAGTTGATTAGTTACATTAAATTAATTAATCCAATTACTTTATTTCTCTTTAAACAACAAACCCATAAAATACAAAATGATAAAAATTAGATGCCTCAATTACACTTAACCATACTAGTGTACATCATAAGTGTAATTGGGAAGATAACGATTGACCTTAAGGCAAGATAAACTTCCTAGAAAACTAGTGCATCGGAAACTATAAAGTTCACGGAATTCAACCAAATCGTGCGTGAACACTTTGTGATTCATATGGTTGGGCATAGGGATACCTCACCACTCATCAATGGTGAAGGATTGTACAGTAAAGATAGCTGCTAAATTTTCTCAACAACATGTGGTAATAAGATTTGGAGTACCAAGAATTCTCATCTCAGATAATAGAACAGACTTTATGGGTGCTACATTTAAGAAGCTCATGCAACAACTTGGGATGAACCATAAACTAACTACACCATATCATCCCCAATCCAATGGTTAGGCTAAAGTAACTAACCATAAAATTATGAGAATATTAACTAGAATAGTTAGTAGATTTAGGAAATATTGGAGCAGTAAATTAAATGATGCTCTATGGGCCTATAGAACTACATGAAATCTTCCCATCGGATATTAGCCCTATGAATTAGTCTATGGTAAACTACCTATGCTTGAAATTTGATAAATCATGTTTTAATATACTCCGATATTGGAGTGGCTGCAATATCGAGTACATGATATTGAGTAAATGATATCGTGGCCCAAGATGTGATAGCGTATATTCGATATCGTAGGGTTACTCCCAGGTCTATAAATACAGCCCCTAGCCACACAATTGGGGGTAGTTTTTGGTAGTCAAGTAGCAAAACTCTTGTAGTTTGTTCATTTGAGAGTTAGAATATTTTCCAAGTGCCCGCAACAAGAGATCTAAGTGTGAATGAATCTTTATTCAAGCATTGATGTACCTAAACATACCATTGTTTTGGCAATAAATATGAGATCTTTGGTCCACCTTTGATGAAGTGTCATTAAGTCGATGCGTTGACTAGACCGCATATATGGGGCTGCATATACGCGGTTGCGTCGACGCGGGCCCATTGACATAGCCTTCCTACGTCGACGTGGCCCTGTTTACACAACCGCCTATCTCGGCCTATAAATAAGAGGGCCTTCCACCTTATTGAGGCATCTTTTCAATTAGTTGTAGCGAAGCTCTTACAGTTTGTTGCTACAAGAGATAAAATATTTTCCAAGTACTTGGCTCTTTATTCGAGCGTTGATGTATCTGAGCCCATTGGCATGACAGCAATAAAAATGAACTATTCAAGCATTCCTTGCAACATTTGGACTTAGCTATTTTATGCATTTAGTAGTTTAATGTGTTTATGCTTTGTTGATTACTTGCTAATTACTTAGGTTTCTGTTATTATTATTTCAATCGCTATTGTTCATTCATAGTTCGTAAAGGCCATAAGTACGACCATCTCGAACGTAAATCAAACACTTGGTAAGCCCAGTGATGCTTAACGTCTGGTACCCCAGAAGTGTTAGGAGATGCTCAGAACGTGCTCGGAAGATGGGATTAGATACTTATGCTAGGAATAGTTAGAATACAAGTTAGGATAATTAGAGATTAGATAATAGTTTATTTCCTACCTTTTATACCTTAAATTAGCCCCCAAAAGATATACAAAAAGCTATAAAAATCATTAGCCTTAATCTCACTTAACCATCGTAAACGGAACATCACAAGTGAGATTAGGAAGACAATGACCATTCTAACCCAAAGTTTCACCGGTTAGAGTCAGGTGTATGTTAAGTGCTTATAGTCTATGAAATTCGACCGGGTCGCATGTGAACACCCGTGATTCATATGGTTGGGTGTAGGGGTACCTAGCCACTCATCAACCTTGTAGCACTTGAGACCTTCTTTCTTATGCATTTATATATATTATGATTTCATTCAATTTACATTAATTTTATTCATTTGGAAATTAATTTTGGTTAATTAAGAAACTCATAAAAATACATAAGCACAACCCCTTCGAACATACGTGTGACACTTGGTAGCTAAAAAACGGTTAGCGTTTGACAACCCAACAGTGTTTACACAAAGCTCAGGATGTGTTCAAGAAGTGGGAACGGTTACTTGTGTTAGGCTAAATTAGATCATAGTTTACTTATCATTTAATTACCCTTACTTTTATTCTTGTTCTAGGCAAGTAATTTGATAAAACACAAAATAATAAAAATCTTATGTCTCGGTCACACTTAACCATACAATTACATTCCACAAGTGAGACTGGAAAGACAATGAATGAACAACACACATGCACTATTCAGCTCTAGCGTACTTAGTAATTATAGTTTGTGGAATTTAATCGGATTGCACATGAATGCCTGTGATTCATATGGTTGGGCATAGGGGTACCTTGCCACTCATCATTGGCATTGTTGCCAAGGACTATAGTTCTACATGCACTATCTAAACCAAGTGAAACTTAGTAACCTCGTTGTTCAGACCCAAAGATTTAAATATTACAAAAAAATTATTATAATTAAATTAAACCTTAACTACACACTATCTATAAGTTCAGTAACATAAAATGTCTTATTCTCACAAGAGCCCATTCTGCCTAGGGCAATCTAGGTACCTCAGCAATACCAGGTGGTATATGCTCATCCTGATGAGTATGTACCTGACTTCACCTTCATCTTGCATCAAGATGAACTATTGTGATGGCATAACATCGAAGGCAACATTATGTTGCCATCTAATCAATTTGTTCTAGCAATGCTCTAGCTAATTCTTGCATGACATGGGCTTCAACATCTTCATGGAGAATACGAGATGCAAGATCCCAACTCGAGGGATTATCATCCCACTGAAGCACAAAGATTAAGGGATTGTCAACTGGAGCACCAACAAAAGCTTGTGAAGGGTAAGGGAGCAAATACTTTTCCACCTTCACTTGGTTCATTTGATGGAGAAGACCACTTTTTTAGTGATTCTCTTCTCTTTGACTTTGTTCAAGGAGCCCTCAACCAAAATGTATAATCCACAATTCATAATCCAAGTTTTGATCAAAATAGATCTAATGACAAAAATGGATTTGGAGAGGCAAGTCAAGATAAGGGGGAAAAAGGAGATCACGTTTGCAATCATGGTCACAAGCATCGAAGGAAGGGTGATAGGCATCAGCACAGAGCAAGTTCTCCTTCTTCTTCTCCTTCATCATCTTCTTTCTCTTCTTCATCTAGCTTAGATTGTGGCTGCAAAAGGAATAACTGTGATGGAGGTGACTGATAGGACCACAACAACAGAAGGGACTGTCAGAACAGTCGTGATTGAAGGCATGGATAATCCAGAGAGACCTAACATCAAGAAATAAGGGCTAGTAGAGAACATCATAGGCACCATCACCATGGCCTTGATGAACCTCTACTTGCCACTTCGGGCATGTTGAACATTGCAGAGGCTATAAAGATTCCAATAAGGCACATGAAAGATAGTAGAATAAAGAGGATGAACATGAACAACATCCCTCGGTTTAAGGGAGGATACAATGCTAATCCACAAAATCATCTCTAGGCCTTCCAAGATGCATGTGCTTTGCAAAATATTGAAAATAATTAGCAAAAGCTGAAATTATTTCCAAGGACACTGATAAAGGAAGCAGAAAATTGGTACCGATCCTTGGAACCAGAATCAATCAGGCAATGGAGTACAATGTTTGAATTATTTAATGACAAATATCAAATGTACTCTCGAGTATCCAATCTAAGGAAGCAAATTCAAGGGTGAAAACAAGGAAATCATGAGCCCTTGGATGTTGCTATTGGCCGATACTACTCTCTGTTGCATAGGTGTCTTGGCCATGGATACTCTCAACTTGATCAACTTCACCATATTATAGATCGGTTGTGGTCTAAAACTAGGAAAACCTTTGGCATTTATGCCCAAGAGAGATTGACAAAGTTAAGAACTCATTGGATTCAAAAGTTAATTGAGCAAGTAGCCAAGGAGGAACAAGAATTGAGAAAACAAGAAAGTGTAGAGGAATACAATAGGGACCCTTCTATCCACAAAAGGGAGGTTTGATTTTGTGATAGTGAGGATGAATTAACCAAAGATAAGGTGGCTAATCATAAAACCTTGTCACTCCAAAAATTGCAATCTGAAATCACGGCTAAGGTTGACCAACTATGGAACTTCATGGACAATAGGTTTGAAGCTATCTTAAAAATTACTAAAGAGTCCAAGGAGAAAAGTGGTGAGCATGAGCGCTGGAGACATGAGGAAGCTGAACGTGTTGTATCTAAGGACAAGGATAAAATGGCTGCGATAGAGATGATTGCGGATAGTAACTTTGATGATGATGGTGTTTGTGATGTTTATCAGTATGAACATCCTAAGGGATGTTATCCAGTTGTGTCACACTTGCAGGAATCTGGGTGTATGCCTTGCATCCACAACTTGCACAAAGGAAAACACCCAAAAGATTGCCTTATCCACAAGGCAATCCATGACAGTTCCACCAACCACAGCATTACTATCCAAGTGGGACTCCACTGCAACCCTACAAATTGTACCAGTAGTGGCAATAACCACAATTGTGGGTGTTGCCACCTCCAAGACAACAGTACCCTTATCGGTAATCAGATTCTTATGGTTACTATGTTTAGCAACCTTCATCTCCACGGGACTCCTCTGGTCATGTTGTCACTTACCAACCTCACCACTACCCTCCTGAAGTATACCAATCACCCTATCCAAGGAGGAATGCCACCTACTATCCTCATACACCTCCTATTCCTACACCTATTCCTCCATCTTTTGCACAACTACCACCTACTCCATCCATGCAGGGTGAATTTCCTACCCAACCATAGTAAAAGAATGCTATGAGAATAGTTAATCTGCAATTGGTTAATCCATCAAGTGAGTTGGAACCACGAACAAAGAAAAGATCCTTCTTCCAACCTCACATTCTACTAAAGCCCTTAGACACATCGGTGGTTGGTAACCCTGCTCCTCCACCTTCTTTTGTCTCACCTCTATCCAAGTACTCTTCAAACCAAAATTTCTCTCGATTCCATATTGTAATGCTAACCCATGCTGTATCTGATTAGATTCGAGTTGGTAACTTGCCCAGAAGTTAGCTAATCCTAGGAGTACTCTAGTATATTTGCAAATTGTTGGGAATAAGCCTTGTAAAGCTCTTCTTGACTCTGGTTTCAGTGTTAATATGATCTCGCATGAGATGTGCACAATGTGGAACCTTCCTCCTTTGAAGAAGAGCAACATCCAGCTAGAACTAGTAGACTAGTCCATCATTGTTCCATTGGGACTGGTAGAGGACATTGTAACCACCATTTATGGGTGGTCATATCCCACCAACTTCCTAGTAATCAAGGAGGAGAACTATAAAGGGGACTTCCCAATTATTATGGAAAGGGCATGGTTAACCATCGTTGATGCCAAAATGAACATTAGAGATCTTTCCTTGGAGATATCAAAAGAAAATGAATTTGGAAAGATCAAGAAGAAGAGGGTTCCATGTATCGCGTACAGGGATTCAAGGTGTCATCATGTGCAAAAGTTATGGTTAATAAAGCAAACATCTATCTCTGCATGCAAGTAGTATGCACCAAAAGCTAAAATCCAAAGATGCTTGTACGTAGCAACCACAAAATAAGAAGGCACCTAGTGGCCAACAGCTAATTCTAATAGTAGTATATTGTGCATGGAACCTACTAAGGGCCTAACATACAAATATGTTGCAAGTATGGATAAACTTGTACAAGTTCATCACCAGCTCTCCGAAGGAGTAAATGATGATGTCAATTGGGGAGAGTTGGAGATTCCTGACAATTTTAAACAAGAGCCCCTTAAATTGAAGACACTACCAGCTAAAATGAAGTATGTGTTCTTGAAAAATGAAAGGCCAATCATCATTAATGCCAAACTTGCTGTAGAACAAAAGAAATTGTTAATAAAGGTTGTGAAAAAATGGTTAGCAGCTTTTACATGGTCATATTCTGAGCTCACTAAAATAGATTCAAGAATATGTCAGCATCAAATATACACTAACCTCACTGTTAAGTCGAAATGACAACTGCATCGATGTTTGAATCCCAAATTAAAGCAAATTGTCAAAGAGGAGATTAAACAACTCCTCAAGGAGGGATTCATCTACCCTATTGCAAACAGTGAGTGGATCAGTCCACTCATGATCATGCTTAAGAAAAGAGGAAAATGGCAGGTGTGCATCAACTTTTGGCTACTCAACATGGCAACTTTCAAAGATCATTTTCTATTGCCTTTTGTCGACCAAGTGCTGGATACTATTTCTAGGCATTGCTATTATAGCTTTTTAGATGGTTATAGTGATTATAACCAAATCTAGATTACACCAAAGGACCAGGCAAAGATAACTTTCACAAGTCCTAAGGTAACTTTTGCTTACTACTAGATGCCATTTAGTCTATGCAATGCCCCAACCATATTTCAACGATTAGTCTTTAGCATTTTCCAACAACAAATTAGTAGTGGGGTAGAAGTCTTCATGGATGACATTTTTACCTATGGAGCTACGTTTGAGCAAGCCCTAGACCATCTTGAGCAGGTGTTGAAGAGATGTGTCGAAACAAACCTTTGGCTCAATAGGCAAAAGAGCCAGATTATGGTCCAAGAAGGCATAGTCTTGGGGCATCGTATCCCAAAAGTAGGAATCAAGGTGGACCCTAAAAAAATAAGGGTCATCCAGAGAATAACTCATCAACCTGAAATAATTAAAGAAGTGTGGTCATTCCTTGGTCATACTAGCTATTACTAGTGCTTCATCGAGAATTTTTCCAAAATTGCCAAGCCATTGGTGGAATTAACAAAGAAGGATGCATCGTTCATCTAGACCCCTGCATGTGAGATAGCATTTTAGCAATTGAAGTAAAAGCTTGTTGAAACCCCCATTTTACAAGCACCTAATTGGTCTAGGTCATTTCATGTGATGATCGATGCAACACATTATGCTTTGGGGGTAGTGCTTATGTAGATGGATGATCAAAAACGTCCATATTACATTCACTGCACAAGCTGAAGTATTGCAGGTGCACATTGAACTACACCACCATAGGAAAGGAATTGATGGCAGTGGTGTTTGCCTTAGAGAAGTTCAAGCACTATGTGCTTGGCTATAAAGTTTTCATGCACATAGATCATAGCACCATCCGATTTCTAATGAATAAACCAATGTCATACAGTGACTCATGATTTTGTAGGAGTTCGATCTCACAATGGTAGATCGAAAAGGTGTGGAAAATGTGGTTGTAGATCACTTATCACAACTAAGATGGGACAACAAGGAGAAAGAGAGCCCCCTTATCTGATCAATTCCCTGATGAATCTCTCCTTGCAGGGGCTATTAATGCATAAATGCTCGATGAACCAAAATAGTATGACACCATCCTCACTTATCTGCTCAAGCAAGAACTTAGACACCAGAAAGAAACAACAGTTTCTTCACTAGGTTAAGCACTTCATGGAAATTAATGGGAACCTTTACAAAGTTTGTCTTGATGGCCTGGTATGTTGGAGTGTCCTTGATACGAATCAACCACGTGTTCTCCAAGATGCTCATGAAGGCCCTTATGGGGGCCATTATGCTAGGAGACACACGACCATAAAAATCCTCATGGCAGGATATTATTGGCCATTATGAAGGCCCTTATGGGGGTCATGTTTGTTCATTCCAGCCTCTCACTGACGATTTCGGACTGTACAATAAAATGGCGTTAGAAGGAGGGCCATTTCTCTGTTAGATCCACCTCTTAGCATCCCAGATCCAGCGTTCACATGCTACTATGATTTTCAGTGTTCCTACGCTACCTTGTTCCAAGCGTTCAGGCATTGTTTCCTGCTCATAAATCCTGTTTTCCAGTCCAAACACTATTTCAAAGTTTTTCAGGCACGTTCCTACTTGAATCACAGCATCCTACATCTTCCTCTCTCAAATCCAGATGTTTCCCACAACATCCTGCACTTTCTGCCAATTTTGGACATTGTTTACAGCATCCCTCATCCTTATCTCTCTTTTCTGACGCTATTCACAGCATCTAGATCTAAGTTTCCTTCTCAGACGCTACATCCAACACTTAGTTTTCTTACCTAGATGTCCCATCCAGTGTCCAGACGCTGTGCCTTAGCTTCAGATGTTGTACCTAGTTTCCACACGCTGCAGTTTGCTCACGTTGCAGTTTGCTCACGCTGCAGTTACTCATGTTGCACACGTTGTAGTCCTATCACATTGCACACGTTGCACATTGCACACACTGCACTTGTTGCCTTGTCCATACGTTTCCCAGTCACATCACCATGGAGTCTTCCCAGATCTCCAACATACATGCCCACATAATCCTCACACAAGAATAGTATAACTACATCTATGTGAAGATTTAGGTCAACCTTCCCATTAACCACACAGAGAAGGAAGCGAAATGAAACTTTGAGCACATATACATGGGGGGTCACGAATTCACTCCCTCCGTATATGACATCATCCCCCTTTCTGAGCCCCAACACCGACTCATCTCCCAGCTCCTTATGGCAAGGAGCCAAAACTCACGGCGACCCACTAAGGAGCCCCAAAACCAAGATGATGAAGATGACTTTGCAACACAATCTGAACATGAGGATTTGTATTACTCCCTCACTCCCTGTGCCTACGTGAACCCATCATTCCACCCTCGCGTGGGCCAGACGACCCCTTACCAAGTGTCAATGAGCACACAAGCACCGGTATCTCGATAGAGATTACCCACATCCATCTCCACCCAATACATACCACAAGTGCAAACACATGGAACCCCTTTCATTACTTCAGCTCCACACATCCAGGGTGTCACTTCACAGTTTATGGCTAGGCAAGGAACCATACCCCTTATTCAACAACCCACTCACTTCAACGTGCCACACCCCGCAACCACAACTCTAAACGTTGCTCCACAGCAACAAATGACAACCCAATAATCTCCCCAACCAACTGATCTACCTATCACTGAAGAGTGGATAGAAGCAAAAAAAATGATGCAAGCATTAGTTGAAGAGGTAAAGCACCTTAAAATGACAAACACTGAAAAAGTTAAAGTACTGGACTTCTACCAAGATGATCTAATTAGCTCTTCAGTACCACCATTAGCTTTACCCAAGGGAATAACACTCCCACAGTTAACCAAGTACAATGGGAAGGGAGACCCGAATGCTCACTTGGTAACATTCCGATCAGAGACTCTATTGCTTCAAGCTTGGGCCCATGCAATCCTACGTATGTTCGCCATGTCCCTCATGAACATTCCCTTAGACTGGTATCGAGCCTTGCCACATAACTCCATATCCTCTCTNCGTATGTTCGCCATGTCCCTCATGAACATTGCCTTAGACTGGTATCGAGCCTTGCCACATAACTCCATATCCTCTCTAGAGGATCTATTACATCAGTTCGTCACCCGGTTTAAGTACAACCTCAAGCCTGAGGCCACACTAGATACTCTGATACAGGTGAAACAAGCACCACTATAGCCTGTGCAGAAGTTCATTCAACGATGGAGCGTAGCCCTTAACGAACTTCATGAGCCCATCCCTAAAACATATTTGCTTACGATTCTGAAGGGAGCCATGAATGACTTTGTTAAGTTAAAACTGTACTACCTAACCGCTCAAACATTGAGCCAAGCCTTCACGTAGATCAAAAAAATTGAACAAGCTGCACAAACCCGCAATGATCCCACCTATTTAGCTTACAAGAGCCAACATGTTGCCAAACAAAAGACAACAATAGAAACTATAGCCATAAGAACAAAAACAACAAACACTAGTACCAACCTGCCTGCAATGACAAGAGCCACCCCAAGGCCCAACTTTTAGTGCAAGGATCGCTCTAAGTATACGCTGCTACCGACGCGACCCTCTGAACTACTAAAGCAACTCCTCAAAACTAGGCAAATCCAATACAAACAAGTAGCAGAGAATGCCCGCCGAAGACATGACAGGTATGGGAGCTACTAAGGAACCCCACCTTAGCAACATCAAACGAGCCCCTAGTCCCACGACACTTCAAGTTAGATCAATTCTGTCACTACCACCAGATGTCCGGTCACAACACCAACACCTGTCATGCATTATAGGATGATCTTTAGACAATGATAGAACAGGGCCAACTCAACATCAACACCTTGAGTCAACCTAGCACAGATGATGCCTCCTATGTCATAAACTCCATTAGAATAGGAAGCAAACCCAAACCTGTGTGGCAACCTTTAGTGATCCGTATGCCTCTCAGCAAGGCAACGATCCCCTTCGCCTCCATGAAAAAGATGCCTACCATTGTAATCCAGGTGCCACCTCAAGCACCTGCAAAACCTTTCACGGTCAAAGTACCACTGTAATCGTCCGCTAAGACATTAAACTGGCATGATGCACCGACCACAACCGCAAAGTAACCTTTCGTCATCAAGGTGCCACAACAAGCTAGTCAAACACCAATGACTCCTCCCAAACTACCATTTGTCATAAAGGTGCCACCACGCGATGGCGCCTCACCTACCCAAAGCCCAACAGAAGGAAACATCTCAATCTCTTCTCCCTCAAGAGTCAACTTGGCCAACAACATGTGTAAGCCTACCAAATGGCAGCAGAAGAGGACAAACGAACAACGAACAACCTCCACAGCCGAAACAAAGGCCACACCAAGCAAGCAACAATCGAACGCTGGGGCCCCTACCCCTAATCTCAAGAAAACCAGGCCCAAGCCCTCTCTGCAAGAGGCCCATTCCTCAACCCACACGAAGGAAGCCAAAGCCAACACAATGACCAACAACATAGACTTCATAGCTGCACTAGCCCAGGTAAAACGAATGCTCAAATAGAAGAACACAACGATGAGCTTGTACAACTTGGTTATGACTTTAGCCACTCACCGCGAAGCCTTAGCTCAAACGTTAGCATCCATTCCTATTATGGAAGACATCCCCGCAAACGAGGAATCCATCTGTGCAACGATTTCGCAACACACACCACAAGGATTGGGTTCAAACACCTTAGCCTTCTGCGACGATGCAGTTAAAGTCAACCCCGAATGAGGGGAGGTCACAACAGATCCATTGTCGATTAGCGTACATTTTTGGCAATGTACCATTCGTAGAGTGCAGCAACAAACATAGCTTTATACTTCGTCATCGACAAACTAGGCATGGCAAACAAGATCATGCCAACAAAAACCATATGTTTAAAATCCTTCAACGGATCACGTGTCACAGTTAAAGGCACAATCAACTTAGCCTTTGTGGCAGGAGAAAAATTCCCCACCAATGCGGAGTTCACTATCATAGAAGAGATGCCAAGTTTCAACATGATTCTTGGCAGACCTTGGCTACCCCAACAACGGGCCGTCTCCTCACTGATACATCAAGAAATCTGCCTTCCATACGAAGGTGGACAAGTCATAATACAAGGAGATAACACTCCCTTTCAAGCCATCCACAACATAGACATGTCACAAGTCTTAAAAGAAGAGTCTCTCGATGGAACACCCATGGCAACAAATGCAACACCCATAGCTAAAACACCCAAATGAGTGGTAAAAATCGAAAGCCTCACAGAGCAACCAAAACCTATCATGCCTCCTAGACCACGTCTAGCTAGGAAACAACCACACGATCAAGGCTTCCTTGTGGCCAAAACACGTTTGATCCCTGCCCACTCTTCACCTTTGTTCGTTGTGCATATGTCACCTTCGTTTACATTGTACTAGCTTACGCGTTTACATGTGGCCCGAAAAGGCCTTAAACTAACACACGGCCCAGTACGGCTTTAAACTGCCACGCATGGCCTGAAAAGACCCTAAACTACCACTTTTCGCATTGTTTTCTATTTTGCTTGTGCATTTAGGTTCTGTTTTCAGCAGTTACTACTTGACATTATGTTCTCTAGTTTCTTCTTTTTCAGGATCACCTAGACGTATGTGCATGCATCCACACATCATTTTGGCATCATGACGATAAACTGATACCATAGATTCGTCCTAGCATCATGACGATAAACTGATACCACAGATTCATCCTAGCATCATGACTATAAACTAATACCACAGATTTGTCCTAGCATCATGATGATAAACTGATACCATAGATTCATCCTGGCATCATGACGATAACCTTATACCGCAGATTCATCCTAGCATCATGACGATAAACTAATACCACAGATTCGTCCTAGCATCATGACGATAAACTAATACCACAGAACGGTCCTAACATCATGACCTAAAACTGATACCACAGATCATCTGGAATGACAATAAACTACCACATTCTCATCTGCTAGAGTCCGCTAAGACTATAAACTACCTCGTCTCTCCATAGTTCGCCAC
The DNA here is from genome assembly GCA_015680685.1 of Gnetum montanum. NCBI lineage: Eukaryota > Viridiplantae > Streptophyta > Gnetopsida > Gnetales > Gnetaceae > Gnetum > Gnetum montanum. The sequence continues at coordinate 311,499 of MNCI01012796.1, forward strand.
GACTATAAACTAGCATTGCACTATCCGTTACGACGTTAAACTGGCAACGTCCAACGGGTTATGACATAAAACTAATCCACGACAGTCCACTAAGACTATAAACTGGCAACTTCTTCATTGGCCTACTAATCTGTTGCTATAATCAACTGGCAACCCTTCATCAACCTGCTACATGAATTTATCACATAGACTCTGACAACATTGTTGCTGCTCGATTTTGTTTGCCTGCAATTGCATGCGGTGTCTCCATCACAATCGATTGCATCCATGTTTAAAGTGTTAAGCTAACTCATTCACTCATGGTTTTCTTGTCCTCTTAGAGTTATGTTTGTAGGATGATACTTAGAGGTGTTCGTACATGGATGCACTTCATCACGGCGACAAGGTACCACATTATTCCTCATGCATGTAACCAGGTTAATCAAACCGTTCACAAGTACATTCCCAGTTCCCCAAACATCCCTTATTCCCTAACATGTTCTCTCTACCTTGTTTAATTACTTTTCCCAGATACATCCTAGTCACCCCAAAACTCTGAACACATGGTTAACACTATAACTCTCAAAACAGTTGCAACACACAACATAACACATGAAACAGATACAAGCACACGAGCACGAGTATAACATTGAAAGAGAGCTCTGTTCAAAAATAAAAAAATATAAAAATATAAAAATATAAAAAATATAAAAAATCAAAAAGAAAAATCCATCACAAGACCCTTGGCACTTCCCATCACATGTCTCAAATAATCATGTTGCATCCCATCGCATGGCTTTGGCTGTTGGACAATGGGTTCCCTTTGACACTCAACAAGGGTCCTATTTCTCCAAAGAACGCACCACCTCATCATGTGGCTTTAGTTGTGATAAAGAATTCTCTTAAACAGGATACAAGAGTCTCGTTCCTCCAAAGGATGCACATCCCATGCCTTGGTCCCAAATCCGCTAGATACTGGCTATTGACGAAGACCAACATGATGTTTTCACACAAGAGCATTCCCCTTCTCATAGTTAAACAAAATCATCCCTTCATCAATCCCCAATCTCACAATAACAAATCTTCTCCCTATACATCTCAAAACCTCATTTACCGATCCCATGTACTTTTGAACACGTTGCGATGACATCTGGCCAAGTGCCAAAGAACAATGCTTGATATCCAATTGCTTGTGGTTTTTTGTACTTCTTTCTTGATGCCTCTCAGGTAGATTCCTCTAGGCATCAACAATGAGGGGCCAATGAAAACACCACAAAATTTTGGCCTAGCACTTTCAAACAAGATTCAAGTTAAGTCATGCAGCTACCCAAGCATGAGTACAGCATGACCAAACTTGGAGGCCTCTGAGATAGCCCCTGATTATTCACAATTTAATAGGAAAGGTTCCCCCTAAAGCCCACAGGCAACTGCACCAACTTTCGGCATCTAGAATCAAAAGTTTTGGGCTCAAAATGCTTGGTTTTAGCTAAGTATACTTTGGCTACATTTTCTAACATTGCACAGCGTAAGGATTAGCGTCACCAACTTTTGGAGCCTCAAAACTGAGTCAAAATAGGTTAAAATCAGGCACAAGGACCCCCCATGACCTTCACCAAGGTCCCCAGTAGTTCCCAGCCTCTAGAAAATCAAAATTTGGACCGCAAATGTGCCATTTTGACTTGGTGACGCTGGGGTTACTTTTCAGACGCTACACATCATAAGGATCAACGTCACCAACTTTTGGAGCCTCAAAACTGAGTCAAAATAGGTTAAAATCAGGCACAAGGACCCCCCATAACCTTCACCAAGGTCCCCAGTAGTTCCCAGCCTCTAGAAAATCAAAATTTGGACCTTAAATAAGGTATTTTTAGTTGGTGACGTTGGGGTTACTTTTTAAGACGCTGCACAACATAATGCCCAGCGTCATCAACTAAAATAGGGCCAAAATGACATCCAAATCAGCCCAAATTTGGCACATAGAACCCTCATGACCCATGGCATGTAGATCCACTCTGAAAATGGGTCTCATAGATCAAAAATGGGTTCAAAATGCACTATTTTCAGGCCATACGTTGTTAGTCACGCTGACATGCTTTTAGCAGCGTAAACACTTTCATACGTTGGACGCCAGACGTTGACACCAGGACACACTGCAAAAACACCAGAGCCAGATCCATGCATGTTGGAGGCCTTGGCAAAGCAAAAATAGCACAGATCTGTAGATCCAGAGGCCAAACATCTAGATCCACTCTTGTACTTTAACATTCTTTGTACATTTTGCATTTTTCAGCGTATCAAGCTCTTACGCTGTGGATTACACACGTCAGCATAAGAGATCTTGGTCACACTGCATGTTGTACATTGTAACATTTCATGCATCTGGTCAACGCACATACCTGTCACCCGATCTGAAGTTTGCTCACCCCACAGCCACTGATCTTCTCCCAGATCTGAATCTCATGCCTAAAATCCTATAAATCTCCTATTTTTCCACTAGATCAAGGTTCAGAAAATTGGAATCTCACACACTTAAGAAATCTGGGCATCAATCTCATACACTGGGCTTCATACAGACTTGGACGTTGTACACCTGCATCTTCCCAGCATCCATTCTCATCCATCAGGGCTAAACGTCTGCCTTGCGACCAATCCGCAACTATGTTCTGACCAGTGCACATTCTAATTGCTTATCAATACAAACATTTTGCATTATTGTCCAAATTCGTATAGTTTACATTATTTTTCCTGTTCATATTTTTTCCTGTTTTCATTATCTATTATTTAAACAGTTTACATTCGTTTTCGTTCGTTTACGTTTAGTTTTGCATTTGTTTACGTATAACCCAACGCATTGCAATTGCATACATTCAAGGAAGTCCTTGTTTGATCCGCGTGCAAACCATTCAAGGCACTCTACCTCTGCTGATTTCCAGATTGCCCTCGGGCAAAGCCAGGGTCTTATTGTTTCATTTGTAGATCTCTCGGTGTCTGTTCATTCTAGCCTCTCACCGACGATTTCAAATGGTACAGGCATGGTAGCACCAGAAAGAGTTCTTTCAAGTTGATAAACTAGGCTGCGAACTATTTGCGTTGGATGTCGAACACTCGAAGTGATGCCTGTAGCTGCTAGTAGTCATTCATTCTTTGGCCTAGGTCCTCCGTGACGGTACGTTGGCTTTCAAAGCTTGTGCCGAGAACCTTGAGTTCCACGTTTGCCGTTAGCAGCTTCTGCTTTGTTGCTTTGTGCACCTGGAACTCTCCCTCATATAGGGAATACGAGGCAACCACTTGTTTTTCCAATTCTGACTATGGTCTCCCAACTGTGAGCATTTCCAGGTTTGCATATCGGAGGTTGGCCAACTCCATGTACTCTGTCATTTCCTCAATCTATAGCTCCTTCAGATAGATTTCTGCTTTATTATAGGCGTTCAACCCATCAAACATAGAATGCCATACATCGCCTCCCTCTCGGAGCTGCTAGAGCACTTGGTTCATCTTAGCTTTAGCAACTTGAATGTGTTTCTCATTTACCTCCTTCTGCAATCCCGCTTGGTCCCTGTAATGATTTTTAACTTTTTCAAATTTCAGGGCCTCGTTTTTCCAAGTGGCAATTTCAATTGCAGACTTCTGTCACAATGCCCGAACCTCCTCCATTGACAGATTTTGATTTTCAGTAGCCAACCTTCTTATGTCAGCGTTCACCCTAGCTAGCTATTCATGCTGTTGGTGGATGAAAGTTTTCATGTGTTCATTTTCTACACACCAACATTGTGCAGGCGATGAACTTTTGCGGTCAGCCGTACGTTCTCCTGTCGAACCTCTACCAAGTCCTTCTCTAAGTGAAACACTCGAGCATCTACTATGGACTTGTCGAGGATCGTTGTCTCCCACACATCCTCAACAACCTGAACTTTAAGCTGAAGCTGTTGAAAAGCTTCATCTCTGGTGATTTCACGGTTGAGGATGGCTGGATCGGCAAGCTAGGCTCTTAACTGGGCTACCTCAGTTGCCAAGCGCTGACAAGCAACTTGAGCAGCTTCAAGTTGCCCTTCCAAAATAAGGCTCTTGCCCCTTGCCGAGAGCAGCTCCAACTGGGTTGCAGTAATGTTGTCCAGAAGGTCGAAGACATCTGAAAGCAGTTGCCCAATTCCCACCAGTTAGTTCAATAGATGTTCATGTTGGGATATGTTAATCTGGCTACATGAAGTTCTGGCAAACACATGTACATCTTGCAATCCATGAATGTTTGGTACAGGTGCTGCCGATGCATTAAGAGCTGTAGCAATTATGTCAGCAACCACTTCGGCTACAACTTCCTATCCCTAGTGCTGCATCACCAGGACTATTGCCCCTTCACCATCTTCCAAGCATACTGAGAAGGTAGCAGCATTCCCTGAAATTTCAAGGAATAACTATTGGGTTGATGTTGATACATCTCAGATTCTTGGATCTGTTCTAGTTGGAACTTGTGCTCGGGCGGCGGAGAATATTGGCCCTACCCTTTCAAGCAAGCTAACTAATTGAGCCACTTTCTCTAGGTGGCTCATGGTAGGGTGATAGACCGAAGGGTCTTCTCCTCCACCAGTCCTACTAGATTGCTCTTGCTGGCTCAAGAGCATTTCCCAAATCTCGTGGATGTATTCTACTGTGTTTTGCGAGCCCGGATTATTTGTTTGTGCAGGTGGTGGAGGTGGTTGCTACTCCTCCTCTATCTGTGTGGCGGTAGGAGTTTTTTCTTTCATCATCTCTCGCCACGAGGCAATTGGGGCACGTCGGATTACATCGTTGGAATATCGTGTTAAGCACAACTTTCAGATTAAGCAGGGAAATGGGAGAGCTCGTCTTCCATGTTCGTTCTTAGCGAACCTCTTTTCAATCTCTAGAAACAGTAGTTGTGCAAGACTCATGGGAAATTTCCCACTCAAGGCAGCACACACACGAGTGGAGAAGGTTGTGATTTTACTGGGTCTTAACGTTGGGTTCAAATGGTAAGATGCGATCTTTGCATACACTCTTTCCGCTGTGGTTAGGGAGCCGAACTCCTTACGCTCTACCCCATAGCACCATTGGTCCATTGCACCTTTACCTCTAGATCGGCCTATTTCAGAATTTCCACCACATCTACCCCAGTTTCGGGCAACCCCAGAGCTTGCTTGCCTTCCTAGAGTAAGAGACATAAATGTCTTTGATTCTTACTCTAGACCCTGGTTTTCGATTCATCAAGAAGAGATAAGTTTCTCCTAAGTACCATTCACCACTAGTTGTGATGATTGGCCACATCGGAGAGTTTTGCAGTTGGAGCCTCACGTCTTCTGGTGGGTTCTCAAGGAATGGTCCAAAATTTAGCTCTTGAAGGACCATTCACTACATCTCGCATGGCGTGATAACATCAAGGCAGGCTTGGGTCAAGGTGACCTCAAGCCATGGTGCCATCCAAGGGGTCTCATCCCTAAGTGATTGCTCATCGGGAATCTCCTCTTCGGGAATCTGAAGAACAAATTCCACAACAGGTCTTTCATGAAAGGGCCCTGTTGCATGAGAGCCCTCCACATGCTTTAGTAGTTGCACACCTTGTCCCCTTCTCGTGCGTGGGTGCTTCTCCCTTGGTTGTGACAGTCCATCATCCCTTGGGTGTCATCTACAATCAAACATAACCGCCTATTGGACCGTACATAAGTGGCTTAAGAGGGTCCGTATACACTTCTCAAATTGACCAAGTTATGTTTTTGGCATAGGCACATCGTTAAGTCTTCCGAAGTGTTAATTTATGGGTTAGGGCCAAAGTTTCTGTAATTAACCAACTAATTAATTAATTAATTAATTACACATAGGCACATTCCCCCCATGACTAAGAGCTAAATTTCTCTAGGTGTAGAAAAGAGAAAGGATTCGGTTGATGCGGACTCATGGTGGAATGTAGGTGCATTGGGAAAGGTTAGGCAAAAAAAATGGCAAAAACTCCCCTCAATTTCGACTCCAAATGATGAAAAATGGCAAAGTGCAATGAGGTATATATAGGGGTGAGGCACTGCATCGACGGGGCAACGTATATGCGGCCGCGTATACGCAGTGACTACGTCGATGGGGTCCCATCTATGCAAGGGTGTTTACCTGTTGACCAGCATTGACTAACCTTGAAAAAGCCCGAAATGATGAATTGGAAACGCCAAAATGGGGCAGTTGAAGCACGTGAGAGGCCCGGACATGGCTGAGGATAGGAGGAAGATAAGTAAGCACGAAAAAGAGACAAAAATAGGAGAACTGGACTTAAAAGAACTACGCGGGGAATAAATCGAGCGATGGGACCCGAAAACTAGTCAACCACGAAATCCAAAGGATGGGAAACTTAACAAGCGGGACAAAGGAAATGCAGGTGGATCCTCCCCATAGCAGGCCATAGCTGTAGTAGCCCCTGCATAGCCCTCAACACTGGGGTCCGTGGGTCCCAGGGCCAAGAAATGGTGTTCACCAGATAAGACTCTAACCCAAGAGATTCTGCCAAGGCATGGAAACCCACGGAAATCATGACAAACCTTCACGACATAAGACAGGCAGTGAGGTGAGTTGTGGAGAGAACCGAGTGAAGAGAGAGATGAGAGAATGGTACTCCAAGCATCGATCACATGAAACCCCATGTGTAAATGTGGTTAAGTGACCCGGTAGAATCGTTCCTGAGTTCAGACCCAAAACCATCCACATTCAATGACATCGCAGCAATAGATGAAGTCCCAGCTATCCCCCAAGGAAGCAAGAATGATCCCACAAATGAACCACCACTCTAACAAATGTGAGAGGAAGGAAGTGGAACGGGACAAAGTTAGAGGGGACAAAGGAAGTCCCATAACTAGTACAGTGGCCCATTAGAGGCCATCTAAGGGGTGTGCTTTGAATTCCCACACACTGATATATATTTTTTTTTTCTTTTTTTCGGGGGAACCACACCATGTAAAGACCCATGCATGTTTGCATGCATCCGACCAAGGGCTGTGCTTTGAATCCTCATGTTTTTTTTTTTGGTGAGGACCACACCATGCAAGGTCGAACTACCCAGAAGCTTCCATGGAGAAAAGGACGTGGAGTGGTAGGAAATCTGTGAGGACATACCAACAACCTCAGAGGGCAGAACAGAGCAACGAATATTTCATTCCCCTTGAAGTCACATCTGATTCAAACCATTGGATCATACCTCAGTTCAAGAACTACACAAGACATACATTAATTAAAATGTTGTTAAGTGAAGGGGTTGCATGTTTGCAACGGAAGGAAAACCACAGAGTGGGTGAATGGGTGGATGACGTGAACTCACTGTCGATTTTATGAGCGAAAAGTAGATGTAAAGTCCAAAAAGAACCATGTGAGGGCAAAAACTAGACAACTAGGTAGACGAGTGTACATTACCCATCGCAACGAAAATCATCCGCGCCAGACATCTAAAGACAACAAGACGATAGATTATCAATTACGCGAAAAAAATAAAACATTCACAAAGAAATGAAAAATAAGTAAAGAAAGGAAAAAATGTACAAAGACGTTGCAAACGTATAAACGATGGTGAAAAAAAAAAGTGTAAAACAAAAAATGACAAAATAGTGAGGGGTGTAGTGGAATGGATCAGCAGGGATGACGGTCTCCCCCATGACTGGGTGGAAAGAAGGAGACATGAAAAATGGAGCATGGCTGACCTGGTAATGATGAGGCAATTGGACTGGCTAAGTGGAGTTCGCGGAAAGGTTTCAGTTGTTGGTGGTTGACTAACTGTGTTCTGGTAGGGTCCACAGGTTTGTGGATGAGCAAGGCCCCAGATGGGAAGGTTTCGGAGACAATGTAAGGTCCCTCCCACAATGTTTGAAACTTGGTCGGTTGGGATACTGGTGAGGGGTTCCAATATAACACCTTGTCTCCACATCTAAACGTGACCTTCCAAATCCTAAGATCGTGTCTTTTTTTGTTGTAGGCCTTATGGATCTCATTAGAGGACAGGACCACTAATCGGTTCTTATCTAGCACACTTAAATTGATCAGTCGTTCACGTTGTGCTAGCAAGAGGTCAAGGCCTAAGTCACTAGCGGTGGATAGTGTGCAGAGTTCGGCCTGAATGGGAAGTGTTGGCAACTTTCCATACACTAACTCATAGGGAGAGTACCCTACAGGAAGTTTCCAAGTGGAGCGATAGCCCCATAGGGCATCGTTAAGCTTAGTGCTCCAATCCCTCCTGTATTTGCTGATGGTTAGGGTAAGGATCTTGGTGATCTCCCTATTGGTGACTTCGGCTTGCCCGTTGGCTTGGGGGTGATAGGGAGTTGTGAATTTATGGGTTAACCCTAAGCGTTGCATGAGTTTTTGAAAAGTGACACCCGTAAAATGAGTTCCATTATCTGAAATGAGTGCATGTGGCACTCCAAACCTGTTAACGATTTGTTGTTGGACAAATCGTGCAGTGGTGTTGGAAGAACAATCAACGACAGCTGCCACTTCTACCCACTTTGTACAATAGTCCATAGTGATGATGATATATGCCTTTCCGTTTGACAGGGGTGTAATGGGTCCCATGAAGTCGATGCCCCAAATGTCAAAGGGCTCTAGTGGCTAGATCCATTGTTGAGGTCCCTCCAACCATGCTATCATTCCACCATCCCTCTGGCATTGTTCGCAGGAGCAGGTGAACCATTGGGCATCCCTGAAAAGTGTAGGCCAATAATATCCTGCAAGCAGGATTTTAATGGACGCTCGGCATCCAGCATAGTGGCCCCCACAAGGGCCTTCATGAGCATCTTGGAGGACGCACAGTGTATCATCATCAGGGACACACCATCGAACCAAGCCATCTGTGCACACCTTGTAAAGGTGGCCATTGATTTCCATGAAATGCTTGGTCTTATGGAGAAACTGTTGTTTCTGCCAATGGTTCCACTCCTTAGGTAGCTCCTGGGTTGTGAGGTAGGTGAGGATGCA
>MNCI01012796.1:326028-398449 GCA_015680685.1 Gnetum montanum
AAGTTCCTTACAATAATATCGGGAAGGTATGGAATTATTGAGGGGAATGGAACTAATGGGATGACATGTGAACGGATCATCATTACAAGACTTGACAAAACTAGTGTTCATGACAACAAGGGTGAACACCTTATTACAATGACATCAGGCCTTAGTTGGTAGCTTGAGAGAAAGAGAGAGAAAGAAGTGTTGCTGCTGCCAATGCCAAGATTACGCCTTCCATTGTCCGTTGGTAAGAGCACCATCGATCTTGCTCCTTGTATAGCTGCTTCAGCGCTACTCCATTCCAAGTGTTTGCTCCAAATCCAATGCATTGTTGTATGATCGTCATCTGCACACACAACACAATCTTATATTAGCAAGGATAAATGAATCATCATGTAATTAATACCTTGCTTCGGTGTAAGTCAATTGGCTAGGTTGTGGTATGGATGATTCGGACCTGGGGATATCTTAATGATGACTACCAAAGGTGTAGGGGTTAGGAAGGAATTGAAAAAAAATTCAGGGCTAGGAGAAAATCAAAAAAATCGGGCCCCGTACCCCCATGACTAATCGCGAACCTCCGGTCGCATTAGAATGGAGAAAGAAAAGGAGTAAGAAAGATAGATAAAAAGGGACAACTGAAAACATCGATAAAATGGATGTCAAGATGGTAATGAACAAAACAAAACAAAATTAATTACAAAAATGTTAGGGAAAAGAAGTTAATGGGTGCTTCAAATAGGAATGTTAGTGGGTCCTCCCCAAAGCAGGCTCATGCCCTGAATGCCTTGAAAAACACACATTCAAAGAGTCCGTAGGCTCTGGGAATGTCATGTGGAACAAGAGTTAAAGTCTTAACCACAAGCATTTACCAAAAAGAAAACAAAGTATCAACCAAAATATATACACTAATGATACAACCGGCAATGAGGTGAAGAATGGAGAGAAGGATGGAGAGAATAGGATGGAATGGAATCCCAAGAACAAGGTGGTGTACAACCCCTTGTGTAGTTCATGGTTAATGTGACTTGACAAGTCTCATTCCAACTCCAGCCTCAAACAAACCACTTCCAGTAACTTCGCATCAATGCATTTGGCCTAACCATCCACGTGGGTAACAAGAATGCCTTCCGCAAGAGTCACCACCATTTTGACAAAACAATGAGAGAAGGGGAAGTGAGAAGGGCCTTAGTTAGAGGGAAAAATTTTGGTTCCATAACCAATGCTTGTAGCCCAAGTTTATTTCATCTAAGGTGTGTACTTTGAATTCTTACTTTTCTTCTCTCTTTTTTTTTGATTTTGTGTTTTGTATTTTTATGCGTGAGAACCACACCATGCAAAGACTTTCTTATTTTTATTGCTCAGCTTCCTGGTAAGTGGGTAACATCGGAACGGTAAGAAAACTCAAGAAAAAACATCCAAGCACCCAAGAGAATGACCAACACAAAAGCAGCAAGTTCCCTTGAAGTCACACCCTTTTCAATCCTTAAGTCCTTCCTTAGTTTGAGAAATGCCTAGTCACTGATTCGTTATAGTTCTTATTAAAAGGGGATTGTACATTTCCAAGCCAAGAGAGACCATAGAAATGGGTGGATGAATGGATGAAGTGAACTCATTGCTTGCCATATTAAAAGAGACATACCTTAGTATCAACATTGTAACTTAAGGTAAAAACCAAACATTAGCAATCAACATGAAAATAGTTCATACCATCATTCCGAACATGTATTGGGTGACAAACTTACAAGATGGATCACACACACACACAAAATGGAAAAAGTATAATGATGTTCTAAAATAAAAACGTGTAAGAAAAAAACTTAAAAGAACTAAGGGTCCCATATAGTTAGCATAGGTAGCCATCTCCCCCATGACTGAGTGGAAAGGGGAAGATCCGAAATAATGAGCGTGGTTGTCTGCTGTTAGAGGCATGAGTTACACTGGCTGTTCTGGGCTCATGGAAAGGTTTGGTTTGTTGCACATTGACTAGTAATCTCTTGTCAGGGGTCTCAAGTTTGTAGATTGTCATAGCTCCTGAAGGGAAGGTCATATGGATAATGTAGGGTTCCTCCCACAATGTTTGAAATTTAGTGCATTGTGGCACATGTGTGGGATTCCAATAAAGGACCTTATCTTCAGGTTGGTATTTAACCTTTCAAATTTTTGAGTCATGACGTTGTTTGTTGTATGCCTTGTATATCTCGTTTGATGATAGGGCAACCAATCAATTCTCGTCTAGCACGTTTAGAGATGTCAATCGTTGTTTTTGTGCCAGATCGAGATTGAGGTGAAGGTCACAGGCCATGGATAGTGTACGGAGCTCCATTTGAATTAGAAGTTTTGGGAGTTTTTCGTACACCAACTCGTAGGGGGAGTAGCCTGTAGGGAGTTTCCAAGTGGAGCGGTACGCCTAGAGAGCATCATTCAGTTTCATGCTCCAATCTCACCTAAATTTTCTAATTGTTCTCATTAATATTCTTGTAATCTCCCTATTGGTGACCTCGGCTTGGCCATTAGCTTGAGGGTGATAAGGTGTGGTTAATTTATGTTCTACCCCTAAGCTTTGCATCAATTTGCTGCACTCGTAAAATGTGTTCCATTGTAAGAGATAAGTGCACACGGCACACCAAACCTATTTACGATTTATTGTTGTACAAATCATGCAGTTGTAGCTGATGTGCAATCTGTTACAGCAGCTGCTTCAGCCCATTTGGTTAAGTAGTCAACAACAACAATAATATAAGCTTTCCCATTGGACATCGGTGTAATAGGCCCCATAAAATCTATTCCCCAAATATCGAAGGGTTCTACGAGTTGAATCCATTGTTGTGGACCCTCCATCCTAGTAGTCATTCCACCATCTCACTGACAACACTCACAGGATTGGACAAATTGATGGGCATCCCGAAATAGCGTTGGCCAATAATACCCTGCAAGCAGGATCTTAATGGTCATTTGTCTCCCTGCATAGTGGCCCCCACAGGGACCCTCATGAGCATCCTGAAGAACTCTTAATTGATCCTCATTAGGTACACACCATCGAACCAAGCCATCAGGACAGACTTTATAGAGTTGTCCCTTGATTTCCATGAAGTACTTGGTTTTATGAAGAAACTATTGTTTCTTCCTAAAGTCTAGCCCTTGAGGTGTTTGTTGGGAAAGGAGGTAAGTAAGAATTCTACTATACCAATTTGTTCCCATGGGTTGATTATTTNTAGCCCCTGAGGTGTTTGTTGGGAAAGGAGGTAAGTAAGAATTCTACTATACCAATTTGTTCCCATGGGTTGATTATTTATTACACCAGCAAAGAGGGTTTCGTCAGGAAAATGATCAGATACAGCGTATTCATCCTCTTTGTTGTCTCAATGCAACCAAGATAAATGATCGGCAACAACGTTCTCGGTGACCTTGCGGTCTACTATTGTTAAATCGAACTCTTGAAGGAGTACNACCTTGCGGTCTACTATTGTTAAATCGAACTCTTGAAGGAGTACCAACCAACGTATAATACGAGGGCTAACCGTTGGCTTGTTCATGAGGAACTGAATTGCACTATGATCTATATGAATGTATACTTTGTAGCCCAATACATAGTGCCTAAATTTGTCCAATGCAAACACTACAGCCATTAATTCCTTTTCCGTAGTCGTGTAGTTGAGTTGTGCACTTGTGATACTCTTACTGACACAGTGGATGTAATAAGGTTGTTTTTGTTCATCTAATTGTGTCAGTACGGCTCCCAGGGCGTAATTAGATGCGTCAGTCATGATATGGAACGGCTTGGACCAGTCAGGGGCTTGTAGGATGGGAGTTTTTATAAGCCTCTATTTGAGAGTTTGGAATGCTCATTCACATTCCCTGGTCCATTCGAATGGTGCATCTTTTTTCGTTAATTCCACCAACGGCTTGGCAACTTTGGAGAAGTTCTCGATAAATCTTCTATAGTAACCAGTGTGTCCAAGGAATGACCTAATGTCTTTGATAGTTTCTGGTTGTCGAGTAATTCCTTGGATGACTTTAATTTTTTCTAGATCCACCTCAATTCCTGATTGTGAAATTTTATGCCCCAGTACGATGCCCTCTTGAACCATCAAATGGCTCTTCTGCCATTTAAGCTTTAGGTTGGTTTCAACACATCATTTCAATACTTGCTCTAACCGGTCAAGGGCTTGATCAAAGCTCGTCCCATAAGTGGAGAAGTCATCCATGAAGACTTTTACTCCGTTACCTATTTGCTGTTGAAATATGCTTAGAACTAATCATTGGAATGTGGCAGGGGCATTGCACAAGCCAAAAGGCATTTTTTTGTATGCAAATGTCCCCCAAGGACTCGTGAACATTGTTTTGGCTTGGTCTTCTGGTGCGATTCGTATTTGGTTGTACCCACTATACCCATCCAGAAAACTGTAATAGCGATGCCCTACTATAGTGTCTAAGACTTGGTCAACAAATGGCAATGGGAAGTGATCTTTGAATGTCGCCATATTTAATAGCCTAAAGTCTATACATACCCTCCATTTACCTCCTTTTTTGGTACGATTACAAGAGGACTAACCCACTCGCTATCAGCAATGGGGTAAATGAACCTAGCCTTGAGAAGTTGCTCTATCTCCTCTTTTACTATTTGTTTTAACTTCGGGTTCAATCGCCTCTGAGGTTGCTTGTGAGGTTTCATGGAGGGATCCGTGTAAATCCTATGCTGGCATATCCTAGGGTCTATTCCGATTAGTTCAGGGTATGACCAAGCAAAGGCTGCTGACCACTTATTTATCACTTTCAGCAAACTTTCTTTTTGCGTGGGTGCGAGCTTTACGTTGATGATTACCGATTTTCTGTTTTTAAGGGTCATGTATTCCAAATCGATGGGCAACAATTTTAAATCTAGGGGCTCTTATTTAAACTTCTCAGGAATCTCCAACTTCCCGCAATTAATGTTTTTAGGGGTAAGGGCTGGAAGTTGGCAATGGACTTACTCTTGTACGTCTGTGCTTTCAATGTAAGCACTAGTTATCCCCTTAGCTAGTTCCATGCAGGTTGTCGAGTTACTCTCTTGATCAGCCATCAGCCACTAGGTGTTTTCTTGTCGTGTGGCTACTGCATATAGGCACTTTTGTATGTCAATATCTTGTGCACACCGATTGCATGCAGACAATGTTAAACTTCGCATTGCCCATGACTTCTGCACGCAATGACACCCTGTGTCACTATACGCGATTCATGGAACTCTCTTCCTCTCAACATTCCCAAAGGTGTTTTTCTTGGATATTTCTAGGGAAAGATTGTGGATTCCTAGGCGTGCATCGATGGTACTTAGCCATGCCCTTTCCATTATGATTGAAAAATCCCCTTTGTCATAGTTTATTTGGATCACCAGCAAATCAACTGGGTATGACCAACCATCCACGGTGGTAACAATGTCCTCAACCTATCCCAAAGGAACCATGATGGACTGGTCAGCCAACTCTAAGCGAATATTGCTCTTCTTGAGTGGAGGCAAGTTCCAAGTTTTATACAATTCTTGTGAGATTAAGTTGACTCCAGAACCTAAGTCAAGGAGAGCCTTATGGGGTTCATTCCCAGTGACTTGGAGGTAAACTAGGGGGACCCTGGGGTCAGATAATTTTTTAGGAAGGTGGCCTTCTTTAATCCAATCGGTAACGGTATGTGTTAACATAAACGTGTGCATTGGGCGCAATTTTTTATTTGAAGAGGGACCCGAAACTTTGTTTGGTATGGCAGTGTTTAGATGTTCAACCGCTTGCGAGGTTGAGGGCTTAGTTGGATTGTTGGTCCTGGGGAAGGGTCTTTTCGGCATAACATTGTCAGGACCAACTGAGGGTTGAGAATTGGAAGCCCTCATAACATTGGATTGTTGCAGTTGAGTTGGAAATACCTTTGGCCTTGTTGAAGTGGTTGGTGGTGGAACTACTGGCATGAGAGGTGCGGATGGAATTGGAGGATGGTATACATGTGGAGTGTCCCTTCCGGGAGGGGAAGTCTGAAAATATTCCCGAACTGGGTAGTGACGCTATGGAGTTGCATAATCCATAGGGTTACTTAGAGGGATCGGCTGCCGATAAGGGTATTGATGTTTCGGCGGTGGCATCCCCCATGATTGTGGGTATTGCCACTGTTGATGTTGTCCGACGGGTTGTGGTGGAGTTCCACTTGGATAGCATGTTAATGTTTGGTGGAACTATCTTGGGTTACCTTGGGGATAAGGTAACCTATGGGGTGTTTGCCATTTGTTCAATCTCGGATTGAGTACATACACCCCAGATTCTTGTAGATGTGAGATGATTGGACAACATCCCTTAGGATGGTCGTAATAGCATATCTCACATCCATCGTCATCATCTGTGTCTACATCCACAACCTCATCAGAGATAGTAATTTTTCCCTTACCCTTGTTATGTGCGGGGCCTACATTTCTCCTTCTTGTTTTACCTTTGTCACTACTTTGTTCTGCCTTAGACTCTTCTACGATTTTCAAGACAGTTTCAATTTTAGAGTCTAAGGAACTTCATATGTCATCTACCTTAGCCGCTATTTCTATTGTTAGTTTCTGAAGCGGTAAGGTTTTTTTGTTCACCAACTCTTCAATTGGTGACTCATCCTCTTCATCGCAAAATTTCACTCCCTTCTTTCGAAGAGAGGGATCACAGTTGGACTCCTCCGCACTTTCCCTTTTGCGTAGCTCACCCTCTTCTTTTGCTACTTGTTCCAACAAGGTCTGTACTTCATGGGCTCTAAGTTTTGATAATCACCCTTGGGCATAAGTCCCAAGGGTTCTTCTAGTCTTATGCCTTAGCCCATCCACGATGTGGTGAAGTTGATCCCACTGTGCGTAACCATGGCCCGGGCAACGATGTAATAATGTGTAGTAACAAGCCATGGCAGCATCCAAGGGTTCATAATGACCTTGCTTCCATCCTTGGATCTGCTTACGCAAGTTGGACTCTCTGGAGTATGTTTGATACTTATCATTGAACAACTCTAACATCGTACTCCACCTCCTGATGGTTTCCGATTCTAAGGACCGGTACCAACTCTCTGCTTCTTTGGTGAGTGTCTTGGGAAACAACTTAAGTTTTTGCCACTCGTTCTCTATATTCTGCAAGGCACAGGCATTATGGAATGCTTGTAAATGATGTTGTGGATCAGCGTTGTATCCCCCTTCAAACCGTGAGATGTTGTTCATGTCTAAACGCTTGATCCGACTATCTTTCAAATGCCTTGTGGGAATTCTAACTGCCTCCGTTATGTCAAGCATACTTCAGGTTGCAAGTAGGGGCTTGTCATGATCATCTCGTTCATGATGCCTATGATGTCTTCGTTGTTCCCTAATCTCCCTACGTTCATGCCCTTGTCCTCTCTCTCCGTTATGTTCATGATTATGTCCAGAGGTGGAAGGAGAGGATGAGTGATGTGAAGAAGGGGAAGAACAAGGAGAACCATCACCACGATGATGTTTTCTACCTTCTCTTCTATGGCCCCAGCCCCGATCGTGATGATGATCTAAGTGCTCGTCCTTGTTGTTTTTTGTTGTTCCCTCTGTGAACAGTTGGTGTTCACAGGCATCAGAGCTAGGGATATGTATTGTTAAGTGTAGGTTCTGATACTCCACCTCTTCACTTTCGTTAAGAGGGGGAACATCTCTAGATAGCAAACTAGTTGTAAGTGATTCACCATCTCTAGTTTTGCTAAGGACATGTGGGACCCTTTTGCCCTTCGATAATGTATGTTGGTTCTCTTGCCTTGTGTCCTGAATACGTTGTGCTTCTGTGGGGTGATAATCCCTTGTGTCAAAGTCTTCCACAACATATTCAGCATATAACTCTGTCATGCCTATCTATGCCAAAGCACGGAAGAGCATGTTAGAGGCTGATCGATCAAGAGGTAACACAATGTTATCTTGCAAATCTCTCCAGCGCATCTGTTCATCTTGATGGAGGATAAAGGTAAAGTTTGGAATATACTCATCGAGATAAGTATAGACTATTCGATATTGTTTAGGACTTGGCTAATTTCGACTATGTGTCTTTGATTGCCGACTGTCCTTTGTATGATCCTTAAGTGATGTGCTCTTGTGAGAAGAAGAAGAAGAAGACATGATGTCTTACTCAGTGTGCTATTTTTACCATTATAAAATTTTTTCTTGATTAACCCAAAGGTTCGTTTAAGCTCCCAACAATGTGAGTGATATCCTTTATGTTCTATTCAGCGTACAAACACTTAGTCCTTGGCAACGGTGCCAATGATGAGTGGCGAGGTACCCCTACACTTAACCATACAAAACGAGTGTAGCACACGTGATCCGGTAGAACTCCGCAGACTAAATGCCCATGCACCCCATGGAACACTTAGGGTTAATCATTCATTGTCTTCCCAAACTTACTTGTATTTGTCACGGTGTATGGTTACGTAAGTCCAAGGTATATGATTTTTATATCTTTTATCTTTTTCTCCTATGCTATTGAGTTGAAGGGTTGAGAAACTAACTAACTCTAACTAATGAACTAAGTCTAAATTAACTAGCGTCAGCATCTGTTCACACTTACCGTACACACCCTGAACTGATGCAACCGCAGCTACCAAACACTAATCGTTGCTGGGATCACCACGCGTAACGCACGTGTTTGAAGTGGTCGTATTGAGGCACTTAACTAGCCTAAGCGCGATGAGCAGCCGATTCCTTAACTATCCGTACACATCCGTAAATGCTCGTAATCAAGTCGTACTCATTCCGCATTACGAAAATAATAAATAATAGGTAATAAATAACATGTAATAAATAACAAGTAGGAAATAACAAGTAATAAATCCTATTCCATGCACTGCAAGGTTTATCCAAGAAGCTCGTCTTTATTGCCGTACACAACTTGTGTTCAGGTACAATGTTGCTCGAATAAAGATCCGTTCACTTTAGGACTCCTACTGCGGGCACATGGAAAATATTCTATCTCTGGAGTGATCAATCTGCCAGAGTTTCCCTACTTCTAGCCTAGGATAAGGAAACAAGGGAGAGCCGCCTCTTATTTACAGATATGGCAGCGGACTGCAATATTGCGGCTCATGCGAATTGCGTCTCATCGGCAACGACGCCAATGATGAGCAACTAGGTACCCCTATGCCCAACCATATGAATCATGGGCATTCACACGTGACCCAGTCGAATTCCGTAGACTGTAAGCACTTAACATACACTTGACTCTAACCGATGAAACTTTGGGTTAGAACGGTCATTGTCTTCCTAATCTCAGTTGTGATGTTCCGTTTACAATGGTTACGTGAGATTAAGGCTAATGATTTTTATAGCTTTTTGCATATCTTTTGGTGGCTAATTTAAGGTATAAAAGCTAGGAAATAAACTATTATTTAATCTCTAATTATCCTAACTTGTATTCTAACTATTCCTAGCATAAGTATCCGGTCCCATCTTTCGAGCACGTTCTGAGAATCTCTTAACACTTCTGGGGTACAAGATGTTAAGCATCACTGGGCTTACCAAGTGTTTGATTTACGTTCGAGATGGTTGTACCTATGGCCTTTACGAACTATGAATGAATAATAGCGATTGAAATAATAATAACAGAAACCTAAGTATAAAGCAAGTAATCAACAAAGCATAAACACATTAAACTACTAAATGCATAAAATAGCTAAGTCCAAATGTTGCAAGGAATGCTTGAATAGTTCGTCTTTATTACTGTCATGCCAATGGGCTCAGATACATCAACGCTAGAATAAAGAGCCGATCACTTTTCTTACACCTGTTGCGGGCACTTGGAAAATATTCTATCTCTTGCGGGAACAAACTGCAAGAGCTTTGCTACAACTAACTGAAAAGATGCCTCAATGAGGTGGAAGGCCCTCTTATTTATAGGCCGAGATAGGCGATTGCGTAAACGGGGCCACGTCAACATAGGAAGGCTACGTCGACGGGCCCACGTCGATGCGACTACATATACACGGCCCAGTCGACGCATCAACTTAATGACACTTCATCAGTTACTTTTGGGTTTTTGTACTTAACTTTCCATAACCATTAATCATCTATGGAGCCCACAAATTCCTTGGTTTAAAGTCATGCAAGGGCATAAAAGGTCTATGCCTACTTTGGGGAGGACCCACTTACATATCTTTTGGTTTGATTAAGTTAAGTTCTTTACCCTTAGACATTGTTACAATCAAATTCTTTTTATTTACCCCATCCATGCCATCTAATTGTACACATCTTCACAACTTTTTTTAGTGAAATTCTTCGTTTTATTATTGTGAATTTTTATACCCTCTTTCCAATATTCCTTGTGTTAAGCTTTTTCTGAATTTTATGGACTACTTCTCTTACTTAACCCATTCATTAGTCTTTCCACTAACACTATCAAGCAACCAATCTATCACAATCACAACTTGGCTAGATAAAATCACTGCCAAGACAAAGTATTCAGCTGCTATATATTATACCTTATATACTAATCCTTGATTTTGTTGTGATTGCAGTGGGAAGCATGGACTAGAAGCAGGACTGTCTTCACCAAGGAGAATGCAACAATATTACTCACGGGATATTGTTCATGACCACTAGATTTCTTTTACCTCTCCCTCATTCTTCTATTGCTAAGAGGGGTTCGATGTCCTTTGGATCTAAGGGTGTTCTTTCTTGTTGTCATGAACACCCAATTTTGTACACAATTGTAATGTTGTATGCTCAGGCACTTTTGTATTTGTCTATTTTCTCTATGTCACTTTGCATGTCAGTTAAATAATCCACACCTCCTAATATATTTTGTAAAGGACTTGTTCCTCTTCTTCTATACTCAAGGATGAGTTTTCATTTAATTGTGGGGGTATGATAAATTGTATTTTCATACACTTCGATATCAGAGTGGCTGCGATATCGGGTACATGATATCCAATACATGATATCGTGGCCCAAGATGCGATATTATACATTCGATATCATAGGATTACTCCCAGGTCTATAAATATAGCCCCTAGCCACACAATTGGGGGTAGTTTTTGGCAGTCAAGTAGCAAAACTCTTGCAGTTTGTTCATTTGAGAGTTAGAATATTTTCCAAGTTCCTGCAACAAGAGATCTAAATGTGAACGGATCTTTATTCAAGCATTAATGTACCTAAACACACCATTGTTTTGGCAACAAAGACAAGCTCTTTGATCCACCTTGTAGCACTTAAGACCTTCTTTCTTATGCATTTATATATATTGAGATTTCATTCAGTTTACATTAATGTTATTCATTTGGCAATTAATTTTGATTGATCAGGAAACTCATTAAAATACACAAACATGATCCCTTCGAACATACGTGTGACACTTAGTAGCTCAGAAACGATTAGTGTTTGACAACCTAGCAGTGTTTACACAAAGTTCAGGATGTGTCCGGAAGTGGGAACGGTTACTTTTGTTAGGCTAAATTAGACCATAGTTTACTTAGCATTTAATTACCCTTACTTTTATTCTTGTTCTAGGTGAGTAATTTGATAAAACACAAAATAATAAAAATCTTATGCCTCAGTCACACTTAACCATACAATTGCATTCCATAAGTGGGACTAGGAAGATAACGAACAGACAACACGCATGCACTGTTTAGCTCTAGCGTATTTAGTAATTATAGTTTGCAGAATTTGACCGGATCGCACATGAACGCCTGTGATTTGAATGGTTGGGCATAGGGGTACCTCGCTGCTCATCACAATCCAAGCAGAATAGCTAGGAGATTGATCACTGATCACTATCTTTCCAATCACAATTATGTGATTTAATTCACATGGTTAAGTGTGACTGAGATGCATGATGTTGATGTTGGAATGACTATGTCTATAAATATTAAAAGATTTAAAATATAAATTAACTAATCTAAGTTTAGAAAACAAATCTAGTCTAAACTAAGCATTGAGCATCCATTTCTAGCTTGCTATACATATTTTGAACCTATGCTAATGTCGCTAAGTTACCAAGTGTCTAATGCTAGGCATACCAAGTGGTACACTACTTAGATTATCAAATGTTAATGTATTTGAAACTGAAATTGACATTTTTGCTTACATCTAGTAAGATCCTTTGGATTGATTGAACTAATTTTATAATCCCTTTTATGAGTTTCTTTTTAAGCTATAACTTAATGCTACCCAACAAAATTGAATCTGTGACCTAAGGTTATTGAGCTAAGACCCTCACCACTAGGCTAACACCTCATTATATTTATGCTTGAAGTTGGTCATACTCATGCCATGTAATTAATACACAATGCAATGTATAAACTAATGGACTGCTTGCATATAAAATAAAACAATAATAAAATTAAAGTGTAATAAAAGAAAACATTAAGCTAGGTTAAGTGTTGTAATGAAGATAAATTGATCTCGATCTTATTACGATCATGAAAATGTGTCTATGTACACAATCACTCACATAGGATTTTAGATAATCAACTTAATTCATGTTGTGGGCACTCAAAAATAGATTCTAAGTTTTAGAAAAATAAATTAGAAGAGCTTCACTATGCTATGACCAAAATAGTATCATAAATGTGCTTGGTATGTGCATTTATATAAACATTTATTGTCTTGTGCATAGTTGATCCTATGTTGACCCTCCTACGTTGATGTAGCCAACCAAATCATGACTCATTAAATGAGTAGCATGAAGATAGAATATGTCAGTTGTCTTTACTACAAGGGGTAGAAGGTGAACAACATGTATTATTAAAATGTTGTGGAACATTGTTTTTTTAAAAAAAGACAAATCTCTACTTAGTCTTTCTATGAGCTATTCAAGTTCACACTGTTAGTTCTAGGGAATTATATAAAAGACATGTTCAAGTTGCATAAATATTGAACACATATATTATATTCAAGATTTATGGCTAGTGATGTATTTTAAACAAGATGATTGGCTAATACATCCTTTGAGTCTACAAAGGCATAATAGAATATCATCATCATCATCATCTTAGTCCTGTAAAAAAAAAGAAGCAAATTATAAGTACACCCAAGACAAGACATGTTCAACGTAAAATATTAGAAGAACTATGAAAAAACATAATAATTTTTCAGTCACTCCGCCAAGTCGCCGCGAAGTATGGTGTTTCTGGTTGCGGATGAAGTTCCAGTGGCGGGTGTTATAAATTACACCCGATCTGTAGGATTCCGCCTGCAACCTGCGATCAGAGTGGCAGTTGAAAAGGTGCTGAGGAGGCAGCGCGTTGCACCCAAACAAACAAACAAACAAATTGACGAGACTTAAAATCTGATGGATATTACTATGCCATATTTTCTATCACACAAACTCTTTTGTGGACTATAAATTAAACCCTGCCGCTGCCCCTTTCGATTTTAAAGAAACCCTGCGCAACAAAGGCAGCAACAAGACACAAGGCTAGTGATATTGCTGCGCAAGACAGGCATCCTCATCATCCTCCTCCTCCGCAGTTTCAGTTTTCGTAATATAAGCATCGCTAGCGCGCACCTGTGCGTTCCAAAGTACGGAGGATGTTTTGGTTTTGAACGTGGATCCCGAAGGACGAGGATTCTGATTCTGATTCTGATTCTGATCGAGTCTTGTGAGAAATTTGAATGGGGAAGAATCAGGCGTACAAGGCTATGCAGAGGGCCAAGATGGCCTCTACTGGTGCCCCTGACGAAATCGAAGATGGAATGGTTTGTCCCTCTCCACAAAGTTTCTCCTTAACTTTCGGCATTTATTTTTTTGCGTTCCTTTGTCGTTTTTGAAGAAAAATTAGCCGTTTCAGCTTTTCGTCTTAAGTTTGTGCAGTGGCGTGGAGTGTGATTTTCTATGGATTGGCTTGACTCTAGAATTTTCGCTAGGGACGTGCTTTCTGATTTGCTGTATCTTGTGTTTGACTCTGGAATTAAGAATTTCAGCCACGATGACTGCGGTGGACTGTGTTGGAGTTAAAATTCACGGTTTGCAATTGACGGTTTTTGACATGTATTGCCCAACAATGAGTTGTAGTGGTTTACGTGGGAGTTTAAATCTGTGAGAAATATGCCACTATGTTGTTTCAAGGATTGCTAACAATTGCAGAGAATGTACTAATTAGCGTCAATGAGCTCTGCATATTTGGTATGGCCGGAATATTCAATCCCAATCCCAGCGGGTTAATCTGAGCCGTATGAACAGCTTGTTATCAAAGGAATCCAAGATTCAGGCTTACTTTCTTCCAAAAAATAGCTTTTTTATTTATTTGACCTGCACATAATGTATTCTGTGCCGTTACAGCTTTGTGGTTTTGTTTGGTTTTCATAATGAAGACTTACCATTCTGAGGTTTCTTAGAATGATGTTTCATCCTTATACACAGTTTCTCAAGTCCTTACCATATTGGTAAGGGAAGTCTTTTACAGATTGGTAGGGTGTCTTATAATAAGTCATGTTAGTGGATTAGTTCAAATATCAAGAATACGTTTGAGCCAATCTATTTTCTTCCCATGCGTTTTCTTAAGTTCATGAGCAGCAGATATTTGAATGTACTTAATGTAGCATGTTTACAAATTAAAATGCCTTTGATTCCTTTACCACTTAAATTCTTCAACAATGCGCATCCCATACTATTGCTTGGGCATGAATTTTTATTTAACTAATTCCAGGCAATATTTCATTATAGAGTCAGCTGTCTATCTGACATTTGAGACTAACTTGAAATTCTTATTGGAGTATTGAGACCACCTTGAATATATATAATTTTCTCTACTTCTACATTCGTGTGAATGAGATCTAAACTACTGGGAGAGTAAAATGATAGGTACCTTTGCAAACAAGACAATAACCACAGGGTAAGTCTTTCTCTGTAAACATCCTTGAAAAGGTTTTAGCCAGTCTTTATTTTTGGATGATTTCATTTTGGTTGGAGGTCAGAGTTTCCTTTTCTTTTTGCAATAAGAATGAATTCTAACACTGCCAAGAATGGCGGCTTAGATGGTTTGGACATGTGCAAAGAAGATCAAACAACAAGCCTATAAACAAAGGTTGCTATATCACTGTTTTAGGAAAGCCATTGAAAGAAAGATCAAAGAAGACATGGGAAAAAATGATCGAAGATGATTTGAAGAAACTACAAATACATAAAGATCTAGCTCTTCATAGAGGCGAATGGTGAAAAAGAACTCTTGTAGTTGAACCCATTTTGTTGTGACAAGGCTAGGATGACGATGTTGATGATGATGAATAAGAATGAATTCCAACACTGCCAAGGATTTTCTTATCAGCTTTAAAATTTAATATCTTATGCAAAGAAATTTAATGTTTTCCCCACTCATATTGAAGAAATGTAATTGAAGTATTTTTCTGCATAGTCATAAAACTTGTTGCGACAAGGATAGGATGATGATGATAAGTCATACAAATTGTAAACATAATATATGAATTTGTTTGTTGCAATATGCATTCCCTCAAATCAGATACCATCTAGATGTAATTTCTTAAATCACAATGGTATCCTTATTTATTTATTTTAAAGTCAAGGCCTCTGCACATAAATTGGAATGGTTAACTGTTGGTATCCTTATTTATTTATTTTAAAGTCAAGGCCTCTGCACATAAATTGGAATGGTTAACTGTTGTAAATTTGACGTTAATACTGTTACTTACCCTGTTTGTGCACGATTAGTGTTGCTTTACGTGGTAAGATAACGATAGCAAATGAAATTTTATATCTATTTGTATTTGAGGATGAACATAACATCAATGCATGGGCTTTCAGTAAATTTTTAAATTTTGACTGATGTAACACATCGTGACATCATTTTCCACTTTTGACCAGCGTTACCATTGTTAACAATCTCCTCTTCTATCTCCTTCACAATTGTTACCTTAGTCATGCATCAGTCACAATGTCAGTTACAATTGCTAGCTACAATTGTTTATGTGTAGAGGCGTTCAGATATGACATCCATATACTTGATGATTTGTTTTTTTCCATTAATTTATTTAGCAATAGTTCACATTTAGGTAATGGTATTATTTTGGTTCCAAGAATTAGTATGACTGATTGCACTATAGTTTAGTATTTTTTTTATCATGAATAGTACTGACCAGGGTTGTCGCAGATGGATGGATCTTTTCATTCACCAGAGTGGCATGCAGCTCGTTTGGCAAGTTTACAAACCTCACACACAGTCACTTGGGATGAGTTCAGTAGAAGACAAAAGGTATTATGAATTTAAGTATTATCACATGGTATTGTTTTTCATATTGATTTTGCTAACAATATCAAATGTCATAATATAAATAGAAATATCATCATCAGGTCCTTTATGTCTTTGTTTCTTGCAGATATTTTTTGGTTTTCAATTATGGGCTCAAACAAAAACGTTAGCATGTTGGTGTATGATTTATCTTCAATTTTTATTATTTCATATTTGGCAGTGTTGCATATATGAAGCTAAAACTGAAAAGACCATAGGATTTTTTGTGAACAA
Organism: Gnetum montanum; assembly: GCA_015680685.1. Taxonomy (NCBI): domain Eukaryota; kingdom Viridiplantae; phylum Streptophyta; class Gnetopsida; order Gnetales; family Gnetaceae; genus Gnetum; species Gnetum montanum. Next base: position 342,481 of record MNCI01012796.1, read on the forward strand.
GTAAAAAGAGATCACATTAAAAACAAGATCCCAAGGACAATGAGATTAGTCTTGGGATCATAATGATCAATCAATATTAACATCTTGGTGCCTTCATCCCATCTATGATGGGACAACTGTTAAGCAAGACAAAAGTTGATGATGATTTACTATGGCCAACTGTTAAGCAAGACAAAAGTTAACGATGATTTACTATGGCCAACTGTCTACTTAATGCAGCAGTCCCTGAATGTATATTTTTACTGTGCCTCCAGGTTCACTTGTCTCAACATATCCATTGAAATCAAACTTATGATTTACAGATCAAATTTTTGATGAAAAGTTAAAAATTAAAATGATCATCTCAAGGTACCATTCTAATCCTAAATTTGTAAATAAAAAATTATAATTATGTAATAATTGAAGACTCGGCACTTAAGTCCCATTTTATATGTTACATTGTCTCTGTAATTTTTTTTTACTGGAAGTCATTGTACTCTATCTAAATTGATTTTTGTTCTTTTAAAAGTTTGAGTTTTTTCTTTCTAGATTTCAAAGATCATATGTATTAGCAAAGCACTCAAAATTTTATTATCGTATGTTAGCAAAACATTCCAAATTTTATTAACGTGCTGAGTTCCATTGATCGAAGTCCAAGTTACTGCAAGATCCTATAAAGATTCTTGGCATAATAAAATGTTGATTTATAGCTTTTCAAACTTTGTTTCAAATAGGAGCAATGGAATGTTAGTGCAAAAAGATCTGATTACCATCTTTACAACCATTCAGGAACATCAATTAACCATCATTCATCAGTGTTTCAATAAATTATTGATTTGCTAAGCTCCTCTTTTTGCACCAATTCAAAAAGGACATGAACTTTAGGGATTAAACCCACTTTCTTCTAGTGACTAGTTTCTATATCTACTTGACCTATGCATAAATTACCATAATATTGACCTATATAATGTGCATCACTAAGTTTGGTGATTTTAGTGTGTGGATTCCATTTTGTGGCTGCCTATCAGGAAATAGAGAAAATCCTAACCTTTAAATAGTGTGTTGTGAAAACCTGAAAGTGTAACTAAAATTGTTTAGAACTGACATTGCTGTCTGTACCTTGGAGGTGTAACACCCGCTAACTTGCCTGAGGCTAGAAGGCATTACATAGAGTAGCCAACACAACTCCATAGATTAAAAGCATGAACAAAGGACATGTACAGGTAAAAACTGAAACAAAACATCTGTGAAACGTCTGCATGAAAGTAAAAGGACAGTGAATTGGTGATCGAATTCCATTACCAAATAGTAGCCCTCGGAATAAAAAAAGCCTTCTCAAATCATAACATAATAATAATAACCATCCATGTATAGGACTTTTGACCTATGAGCCCAATGTATATAAAGCAGGATAGATGCATAACAAAGGCAATCTACTATTCGTTATGGCCAATAACAGAACATATGCCAAGATGCCAAGATCCAACAACATGAAAACAAATACACATAATCTGCCTGTATAATAAATACATACTGCAAACACATGTACAATATTCCCTACCTGCTAATTTTCATGGGCTCCTTATCCTGCAGCTCCATCTTTAAGAAAAGAGATGTCGCAGCAGCACAATCAAGATATCACATAGTACATATCAACATAACAGAAATCATAACATAATTGTAGAATGATTCTAGGAGTTAATTCCTAGAATTTCTCCATTTATATTTTCCATATTTAGTGTGATTTATTTCCTATTTTATTCTTTCCTTTTCTTGAGGCATTTAGTTGCCCAATGAGTTGTCAGATGTGCTGTTAATTAGTTGTCAGATTTGCTGGCAATCCTATATAATTGTTGTTATTCTTCATTCTGTGAATAAGAGAAGAACCATTCATTCTCTCTCAAAATCAGTCTTTATGGTATTAGGGCTTTAGGTTTAATACCTAGGGGACAATTTTTTCTGATGGGTTCCTATTCAGAAGCTCTCCTCCGACACAATTGTTCTTTCTTCATTGCTGTTTTTTCTGCTTCAAATCCTACTATCGTGTTTTCACCTGCACCGTTCCAGCCTCTATCATCATTCTCTGTTTATGGCAAATACTACCCAATATTCTTCTTCTGCCATTACTGCCATCACCGAAATTGTCACCCTCCCAAATTCAAGCAGTTTAGATGCCTTTGTTCCTCCTATCATAGTCCACAAACTTTTGGGTCCTCCAAACTTTCGGGTGGTCCCAATTAGTTTTAATGTATGTGAGGGGGGAAGGGAAAGATGATTATGTCACTGGAGTCTTAGTTGGGCCATCGAAGGAGGATCCAAAGTTCAAAGCATGGTATGCAGAGAACAACATGGTGATGTCATGGCTGATCAATTCCATGATGGTAGAGATTGGTGAGACCTTTATGTTCTACAAAACTGCGAAGGAGATTTGAGATGCGACTAAGGATATTTTTCCGATAAAGAAAATACATCAGAATTATTTGCGATAGAGAGCAACCTTAATGACCTTCGTCAAGGAGATCTCAATGTCACTTATTATTTTAATCTCCTATCATGTCAATGGCAGCAAATAGATTGGTACGAGATTTATGACTGGGAGAGTCTAAATGATGGTGTCAAGTATAAGTCTATCATTGAGAAGAAATGAGTGTTCAAGTTTCTAATGGGATTGAATCCTAGTCTTGATGAGGTTTGTACCTCTGCCTTCTCTCTTAGAAGCTTTCTTTGAAGTTCATCATGAAAAGAGCATGAGGAAACTTATGCTTGGAGGGCAAGTAGGTGAGCCTTCAACAATGGCAACACAAGGGAAATCAGCCAATGCTGGTGAGAACCCATCAAAGAAAGGAAGACCCAAGTGTGAACATTGCTGGAAAGTGGGTCACACGAAAGACAAGTGCTATGCTCTTCATGGATACCCTCTGGATCATAAATCCCAAGGGCAAAGAGATCACCATCAGTGGACACATTGTTGTGATCCCTGGGGAAGAAAAATCAGCCTCCACTGAGTCTCCGTTCAGCAAAGAACAACTTGATTCTCTTCAAAAATTGATGACTTAGACCATCCAATCTCAACTATTGGGTACTACAATTGGAACAGGTTTAGTTGCTAAGAAAGGTAATATTACCAAAGCCCTAATAGTTCATAAAGATGGATTAGATTGTTGGATTTTTGACTTAGGTGCAACTGATCACATGACTGGGAATGCAAACTTGTTGGAGAACTTTGTGCCATGTACTCAGAATTATTTTGTTAAGATTGTTGATAGTTCTCACTCTAAAGTGACAGGATATGGTTCAGTCTGTCTCTCAAGGGACCTACCATTGAAATTTGTTCTCTTAGTTTCCAATTTAGATTGCAACTTACTGTCTATTAATAAACTCAAAAGTGATTTGAATTGCATCACTAAGTTCACTTCTCAAAACTGTGTATTTCAGGCCTTGGAATCGGGGATGATGATTGGTAAAGTTAAGGTGTCTGCGGGCCTCTATCTTTTGGAAAGTAAAGAGCACTTAAAGGGGCAACATCAATCTACCAAGTTTGTTTCTCAGAGTCTTGTTTCATCCTTCATGTCTTCTCAAAATAAAGATAGTGTAATCATGCTATGGCAGTACCATTTAGGTCATGCAAATTTTCCATACCTTGAAAAATTATTTCCATCATTATTTGTTAATAAAAATCCAAAGTTCTATTGTGAGATCTGTCAACTGTTGAAACATGTTTGAAATTCATATCAAAGTGTTACAAATCTTCTCAACCATTTGCTGTTGTTCATAGTGATGTTTGGGGTCCATCAAAAATAAAAAATATCATGGGTTTGAGATGGTTTGTTCTATTTATTGATGATCATACTCAGGTCACTTGGCTATTCCTTATGAAAGAAAAGTCCAAAGTGGGGACAGTCTTCCAAAATTTCAACAATATGGTCAATACCCAGTTTAGCAGTAAAATTCAAATTCTTAGAACTGATAATGCCAAAGAATATTTCTCCTCTCATCTAGGAAAATGTCTTTTTGATCAGGGAATTGTTCATCAAAGCTCTTGTGTTGAAACTCCACAACAAAATGGAGTTTCAGAAAGGAAAAACAGACATCTGTTAGAGGTTGAAAGATCTCTCATGATTGCATCAAATGTTCCAAAGTATTTTTGGGGGGAAGGTGCTCTTACATCTGTGTATCTCATAAATAGAATGCCATCATGAGTTTTAAACTTCAAAACACCATGTCAAGTATTCCTTGAATCCTTTCCAAATTCCCACCTTATTTCCACCATTCCTTTAAAAGTGTTTGGATGTTCTGCCTTTGTCCACATAAATCAACCTCACAGAAGCAAATTGGACCCAAAATCAGAAAAGTGTCTCTTCCTTGGGTATTCTCATACACAGAAAGGGTATAAGTGCTATTGTCCACAAAAACATCGATTTTTTGTTTTAAGGGATGTTACCTTTTTGGAAGATCAAAACTATTACCTGAAAACTACTATTCAGGGGGAGAGTGAGCCAATTGAAGAATATCGGTTTTGGGAATCCAATGTTGAAACTGAACCCACCATTGCTTTGACTCCACCTTCTCTTGTGCAAAACCTCAAACACAACTCAACCTACATAGTCTGAAGTTGAAACTAATTTAGGTGTTGTTCCTTTAAGTTCTCCCAGTTTTCAAGATGAATTAGAGACAAGTACACATCCTTTGCCGAATCATGACTTAGAGCCAAACTTCAAGAATCTTGAAATACCAGGTAACAGTGATGTTAATTCTAATACTATTGAGTTGCCAGATGATCTTGGGTGGCCTATTGGTCTTTGAAAGGGTGTTTGTTCATGCACCTGTCATCCTATTTCATACTTCGTTTCTTATGAGGGTTTGTCTCTAGTTTTCAAGGCCTTCCCACTTAATCTTGTCTCCATTGTGATTCCCAATAATATTCATGAAGCCTTGAAGCATCCGGAATGGAAAGCAACTGTGAATGTGGGCCCTTGAGAAGAATGGAACATGGGAAGCTACTACACTACTAGACAACAAGAGAATTGTAGGGTGCAAATGGATTTTTATGATCAAACACAATCCTAATGGCAACATAGAAAGATACAAGGCCTAGTTGGTTGCTAGAGGATTTACTCAATCATATGGGATAGATTATCAGGAGACATTTGCTCCAGTAGCCAAACTCAACACAATCAGAGTTCTTCTCTCAGTGGCTGCAAATCTTGACTAGCCTCGATACCAACTTGATGTTAAGAATGCTTTTCTCAATTGGGATCTTGAAGAAGACGTCTACATGGACATGCCTCATGGATTTGAAAGTTCTAAAAAGCCAACACAGGTCTGTAAGCCCAAGAAGTCACTCTACGGGCTAAAACAATCTCCTAGAGCATGGTTTAACAGGTTTGCAAAGGCCATGAAGAAGTTTGGTTACAACCAATGCCAAGCAGATCATACCTTGTTTCTTAAGGAGTCAATTGGAGGTAAAAGGGCAATTTTGATTGTTTATGTAGATGATATAGTTGTGACAGGAGACTACTAGGAAGAAATTTTTAGATTGAAGAAATTTCTGGCTATAGAATTTGAAATCAAGGACCTAGGATCCCTCAAGTATTTCCTAGGGATGGAGATTGCTGGATCAAGAAAAGGTATTTGTGTTTCTCAACATAAGCACATTTTAGACTTATTAACGGAAATAGGAATGCTTGGTTGTAAACCTGTGGAAAGCCCTATGGATTCTACAAAGAAATTAGGAGCAAGTGAAGATAGCCGACTAGTTGATAACGGGAGATATCAGCATCTTATGGGAGAATTGATCTATCTCTCCCACACTCGGCTAGATATAGGTTTCTCTGTTAGTGTTGTAAGTCAGTTTATGAACAATCCAAGGGAAGATCATCTTGATGTAGTTTATCTCATTCTAAAATATCTCAAAATGACATCAGGAAAAGGGTTGTTATTCAAGAAAACTGACACTAGAGATATTAGCATCTACACAGATGCTGATTAGGGAGGATCTCCCATCGATAGAAGATCCACTAGTGGATACTGCTCCTATGTTTGGGGGAACTTGGTCACATGGCGGAGCAAGAAGCAATTGGTAGTCGCAAGGAGTAGTACAGAAGCTGAATTTAGAGCAATGGCTCTAAGTATTTGTGAAATCAAACCATATTTTAATATAATCTTTAACATTCTTTATTTTCTGTGAACAAATAAATTGTTTGTAACCATGGGCATTAGTGCTCCACCAATTTTCCATATTATACATTTCTTTTATATTTCATCTAAATATTCTTTTTAATGTAGCTTCATATCATTACAGACAAATGATATGCCAGTGATCTAAACCAGTTCTAGTCAATTTTCCAGCATGAATTTGTGAAAATATTTTGATCCATTCAACATTGTCTATAAACTGGGCAGTTGTGGAAAAAAATAAATCATCATTGTATTGTCAATTACTTCAGTATACTCAGTTTTTAAGAAGAGTATTTATCAAGTCATAATCATTTATAAATTTCTGAAGTATTTATATATTTTTAGTGTACCAATTTTCCCATTTTCCTTTGATGTTCTTGAGGTATGTTAGTAAAATCTTGTCCAATTAAAATAGGACCTCTATTTTTACATATTTGATTCTGAAAATCATTCTTGGGCACAGCCATGTGAAGAGGTTAGGCTTTTGCTTATTCACCAACCCACCCAGGACCTCACATGGTGGGATGAGCATTGAGGCTCCGGGTGATGATCCTTTGATTCTGAAAATAAGTCTAGAATTTTACCTTTTTTGAGAAATTTGAAATTACATAAATTCCAATAATGTAGAAAGCTATTTTCCTCTTTGAAATTTGAACAGGGCTATTAAAATTTTTTTCAACGAGTATTGTAGTTCAATCATCCTTAACCAATAACCAAAGACCTTTTAAATAGCCTTTTGCCTCCCTTATAATAGAGTTGAAACCTAATTTTTTTAAAAGAATATCTTGAATCTATTGAAACTGCACTTAGATTTAGAAACAAATAACACGTCAGGTTATACTGCACAACACCATCCCACTATGGTGTCTACTTTCAAAGGGTTTTTACACCACATCGAGTTCTAAGCAGTGATCTTCATTTTGACGTTTTAGAACTAGGTTCTACATGGGGTTTGAGATTTTCAAGTGAACTAAGAATTTTTGGTTTTTTTAATAATCCTTTCTTGCTTTATGTGGTTTTGGTACTTGTCCCACGTTTACCTATTCAACTTTAGGAATAAACTGCGTTATGAAACTAGAATGTTTTGGCAAACATTGTGGATCAAATTTTCACTATATTGATATATTTCATCAATACGAAATTTTCTTTGGCAATAGCACTTTTCCTATTTAAAATTTCAAGAATTTTTCTATCAACAACATTGTAGTTATTCCCTTTATTTTCTATGTTATCTTTAGATTTATGATAAAGCGATAGTGATTTCAAACCTGAAATTTGACATAGCATCTCATCATGAAAAGTTATTAACCGGTCTTGTTGAAGATTCAACCTTTGCCAAAATTTGACCAATTGTTGAGAAACTATAGGAATAATTGATGATCATCATACTTGCCTTATCTCAACTACATGGGGTTGACTTCACCTGAAGGCTTAATGCCTGTCCTGCCAAACAGGGTCCCAAGAGGGTTGGTAGATGAGTGAAAGTTGAACCTCTTTTTGAATGGCTATGCTGATGCTCAAATCCAAACCTTATGACTTTGAGAAGTGAACATGTAATCATCATTCCAAAAAAGGCCCTTAATTAATTATTCATAATTAACAGAATAATTTTGACAGTTTGGATACATAATTGGTATAGGATTAATATTAGTCTGATTGCCTTGATTAAGTTTTTCATCAATAAGGCTTTTAGTGTTAGTGTCTACAATTTTATTTTCCGGAATGGATATAGATTTGCGCAATTACCTGAGCTGTTGGAATACAAGGAAGATTACAATTATTATATCTATTATAGGATTTAGAATGACTTACCTTTGATGAAATATCAAGCTGGGATTAATGTTGTCAAAAAAAAAAAAACTTTCAGATTGAACATGAATGTTGTCTTCCTTAGCATAGCTTTATATCTTTTTTTAAAAAAAGGTCATTGCCATTGTGTCAAAATGCAAACCCTTGCATATTTTAAGAGGCACAATGACCTTGTAACTCTGTAATATCATAGATACGAAACGGTTCTATGATTTTCTTGAAAACTCATTCATCCTAAATGTTAAGATTCAAGCCAAAAATCTGCTTTCAAGTACATTCCAAGCACATTTGCATGTCTTCTTTTTGAACATTGAATTTCCATAAACGAATACCCAAAATTGAAGAGGATTCGACATTGCTAGGTCAATTAGAATTCTATTCTATACAGATACTTGAGGATAAAAATAATCAAAGATTATCTGATTTTCTTGGAACAATACTGTGAGTTTTGGCTTTTAACCATATTAAGTATGTGCTTGTATGGTTGTCTGTTTGATTGTTTTTAAAAATGGAAATTAGTGGTTCCAGCTGGTTCAACTTTCTTTCATTGGTAGAGCGTCAGGGTTTGTAGTTGGGGTTTAATCGCAGCACCTGTGTTTGCTAGTTAATTTAGCATGTAAGTGTTGACTGTTAAGCTATGAACTTTTGCTCTTTAGATGCCCCTTGAGTTGTTGACAATGAGTTTCTGCTGCTTACGGTTAAAGGTGGCCATCCAAGGTTTTCTGTCTATTTAAATTGTACGCTAGATAGGATGGATAAACAGTGGTCTCACATCCACTTTTATTCACAGAAGAGTCTTTTGGGTACTAGGTTTGTGAAATGAACACCTAGGCCAGGTGTGACGAAATTTTTATGGTGGTTATAAATATGTAACAGGAAGCTGAAAGAAAGAAGAATGAGCTTGAGGCTGACGAGCTTCGCATGATGAAAGACTACAGAGCCCAACTGGATGCAGAACGTGCAAGCAAGTTGGCTCGAGGAAGAAATCATGCTGATAAAAGAGCAGCATCAGATAAAGTATTTGGTAGCAGACATATCTTTCTTAAAACTCTTCAATGAACTGACATTTTTGCTATATTGAATAAACAGATTAGTTGTTTACCATTTTTTATTTCTCAATGAGTACTATTGTTTTTGAAGGTATGAAGGAAAAGGACAGGAAGGGTAGTAGAAAGAATAAGGTGAGCATACTTTTTTCCCTCCAAAATTCCATCTCAATCTGTTTTTCCTTTGTTCCATTTTGTAGACATGGACAATTTTAAGATTGAGAAGTTTATTAAATAATTACTGTAACTGTAAGCATCTAATAAATGACGTTTTTAATTTAGAAGGATACTGACACTTTCATCCCATTGAAAGGTATTTGTCCAGCAGTTATAAATATAGGAAACTACTTAAACGTAATAGAGGCAGCTGCTTTTATACATAGCAACATGCATCAGTTCTGATGAACTGCACAATGTTTGTGGATAAAGCTATCCGATCTTTATTCTGGCTTATCATCATCAAGTGCAATCAGTGCCCTGGAAAAGTTTTCCTGGTTAAGTTGAAGCCATGAATGTTGGTACCTATGAATGTAAATTCTTGCAGTTGAAATTAGGCTTTCTATTCAATTTTTAAAATTATGCTTTCTAAATTCAGGGCTTTCTCAGATTAGTCAGATCTCAAATGAATGCATTTGTAACAGCCACATTAATGAAGTGGCTGAAGTTCATGCGAATGAAACTGGCACATTTTAACCTTGTTTGAAGCAAATGCTTTTTGAGGATGACTGTAAGCAAATGGCCTGTATTATAGTTAGGAAACTCTGGAGTATGCGAGTAAGATATGGCTAGTTTATGTTTTGGGTTCCACATAACTGATCTTTACCTTAAGAAAAATTAATTGATTTTTCTTCTAGAGGAATTTGTTGTTCAAACCTTATAAAGCGATATTCAGTTCGCATTTCTCTAACGAAATAGATTTTTGGGTTGTATTAAAATAGTTGCAAGTTATTCAAAAGAAATATCAGAGACCATGTATTTTTTTTTTTTTTGAAGTTGGCACAAGCTGTACACATTTTCTGAACTGCTTATTTTAAAAGTCTGTTTTAAGGTTTCCAAAAATTATTTTATGTTTTCTGTTTTTACCCTGCAGAGCTCAGGTAAAAGGCATCGAGATGAAACATCATCAGATTCTGATTCTTACAGTTCAAGTAGCGACGATGAGAGAGACACACGCAAAAAGGAGAGATCAAAATCAAAGAGATCAAGAAAAGATAAGAAGAAGAAATCTCGGAGAAAGCGTTCTAAGCGTTGTAGTGATGATTCTTCTGGTGACAATGAGGAACCTGGTCCTGTGGCTCTTTCTTCCTTTTTTGGAAAACAGAAGATCTGAATGGTATGTTACATATGATTCAGGTTTGGCATTATGGCCATTTTATGTCCACAACAATTTGTGATGCTTTCTTAATTTCTTTGAAGAAATGATCAGAAACCCATGGTGATTGCCGTGGCCTTTTTATTTCTTTGATAAAATATCAATTGTTTCTGCATTTAAAAGCTTCATATCATGGACAGGTGCATGGTCGGTTCGCTTCTTCTTATTTGTTAGAGGGTCAAAAAATACCTTATGATGGTTGGTTTGTTAATTGGGGAATTGAATCAAATCTTATTTTCATCCCTAGATCTGAACGGTTTAGTACCTTTAATGTTAAATGTGTGTGGCATAACTGCTTATCATTCACTCATATAAGATGTTTGGAATTTATTGAATTTGGCGAATGACTTCATCATCTTTGTCTTAGGCTTGGCCTTGTCCGGGTTGGCTAGAATTTAGTTAGTGATTTAACAAATTAAAATTGTAATAGGCTAAATGATAAATGACTATATTGAATTTAATAATGTTAAGCATTCTTAAGTAATGTAGGGTAACAAATGGCTAAATGATAAATGGCTATATTGAATTTAATAATTTTAAGCATTCTTAAGTAATGCAGGGGAACATGTCACATAAACAAATACATGGATACTAACTATATTAGTAAAAATGATATGAAGGGATACTAACTATATTAGTAAAAATGATATGAAGGGTACACACGTTATTATATGGATGCCTAGAGTTTGTGTGTCCCTTCTCTTGACAAGAGGTAGATTTGAGTAGGAGACTGGTGGTAGATTTGAGTAGGAGACTGGTGGTAGTAGCTATAAGAGTAGTAATAATTTACTTCGATTTAAATTGAGGTGGTTCTAATTGCATGCACATACATACATACAAATATTGTTAAATGAAGGTCATGGGCTAGATGGTTGAGAGATGGAGACGAAAATATGAGGCTTAGGCTTTTCTTTACATTGGTTAAAGATCTTTGAAATTCTAAAAGGATCTATTTGCTCAAGGTTGAAATAAAACAAGACTTGTCCAAGAGGGAGACTCTTGCTATCTTGACTTTCTAGGATAATGATTGTCTTTTGGCTTCTAATTCAAAGTAGGAAATTTGAAAGACACTTTTTGGGATGTGGCTTGAGCATGTGTAAGGATCAAATTCTTTTTTGAGTTCTTTGGAGTGCTAGGATTCTTTTAATCTCATTTTAAAGTGGGGCTAGGTTTAGAGAGAGCTAAATTGCTTAAGGGTTTCTTGATTTCGAAAAAGAAAGATCCATTAGTGTGCAATACCTCTGTTAAGTCTTCAATAAACCACCAAAGTGTTAGTTGTGAGGCTCAAACTTGCTTTTCATAGGTTTGTTAGGGACAATCAATATGGTTTTGTTTGGGGGCATTTGATTCAATACCAAATAACCTTAAAGCATGAGTTGATGTAGTCCATCTAGTAGCACAAGTTTCTAGGTATGTTTGTCAAGTTGGACATTGCCAAGGTTGGCTTATGATTTTGTTAGTTGGATGACATTGAAGTAAATCTTGACTAAGGATTTGATCAGAAGTTAATCTAGTTGTGTCTCCATATCCAATACTTAGATGCATATTCCTTAAAAATTCATGGTAGGTTGAGGGACTTTTCCACCACCAATATGGGCTAAGAAAGGGAGATCCATTCTCTCCTTATCTCTTCATTATTGCCATGAACATGGTGTAAACTTGCCTCATTAAAGTTGGTGTTAGAGGAGTTGAAGTTGGTGTTAGAGGAGTTGGGGGGCTTATGAATGGTACATTTGTAGTTGAAAGTTCATCAAGCATCCTAATATTTTAGACAAACTATATTGTTGCTTCTTAAATGATCAAATTTTGAAACTATAAGATCTCCATTCCAAGTGTTAAAGACCCCTACTTTCCTCATAGAATCTTCATCAATACCTTAAATTTCTAGTTGGGTTATAATATTGATGTTGTAAGGGAAAAATAGCTATTCATTTTGGCTACTGTTGAGAATGGAAGGAATTTTTATTTAGTTTAGTATATGTATAATGCATTGCACAAGGGTCTTTCTTACCTCATTTTTATTAGATCTAATTTTAGCCAAAGTATTAATCTCAAAAAGAGTTACTCCAATCATGCCTTGCTATGCAAAAGTTTGGGCCTAGATACTAGATGAGTTCTGCTATCAATGTTTCCTAATATTTTATCAAATGACCTTTATGAAGTTAAAAGTGCATAAAATTTTTAAAAATTGTCTACCTCTCTAGTTTTGATTTTTTTTGTTACAACAAAAGCCACCTAGGATTAACCCTAAAATTATTAAAGAAATTAAGAAAAGATTTAAGGAGCTATATTTCTAAATGCTAATTACATGTAATCTTAGTTGGAAGAATTGATGAAAGGTCCAAAAAGCTTTCAAAGTATGTAATGCCCCCTATCTAGAAGCTCTTGAAGTTGGTAGACAAATAAGACAAAATGCATAAAGACATGACTTATAAATTAGGGGACTTTCCTCTCATGATTGGCTATTAGAAGTTTATAAATTTAGGTCATATCATAGTCATAACATCAAAGTACATAAACTACATTTTTCCACTCTATCCTTATCAGTTCAACAATATTTTAAATTTTAGAAAAACTTATCATTATAATATAACTAATTACATCTATTTCCAAAGCTTAGATCAAGTTGTAAATTAGGCTAAGATCAGCATAAGAGTAGAACTTCATAGGAGTCTTTCGCTATTATTCAATGAAGAGGTTGGTGATCAACATGACCTTAGTTCTTCCAAATGGCTTGTAGAGAGGCATCATGCTAAGCTTAAGATTTTAAGAACTTCCAATGCTTAATTATGAAGAAAATTAGTATTCATTAAAATTTGTTGATGGAATTAAACCCTTCAAAGATCTTGAATATCATTATGAACATCCTATAAGATAAGAGGGTGAAGAAAAGCAAGAATTGTAAGACTAGAGGAGCTCAAAAATCAACAAAGTATTGCACCAACTAATAAGCCAATTACTAAGACCTCAAGTCTATAAGAAAAATGAAAAGCTATTATTAGAATAGGCTTCCTTTCTAGTTATCTTATGTTAGGATCTTCAAGGAGAGTTGGTATAAATCCAAGAAAGGAACACCTAATACTATGCCAAAGATATCCTACATATCCAAAAAGTTAATACTTATGTCTTTTTATAGTGAGATGGATGAAAAAGAGCTATCTATCCCCCATAAGAAAATCACAAATACCATTTCTATATGGCTTGAGAATGTGAAAAAATTTACTGGCATGAAAATAATGGATTTAAGAGAATTCATTTAGGATCAATAGAGAAGAGTCAAGAGCTTGGAGATTCAAGATAATTTGACAATTGAAGAAGAAAGAATCAAAAATCATATAGTTGAAGCTCTAAAGAAAAATTAAAAAAGGGCTATGTTGCAACAGAAACTAGAAGAAGAAAAAGCTAGGATATACATTGATGTAGCATTTTTGTAGAGCTAAAATTCTCAAGCTCTAATTAATAAGATCTAAGATAAAATGGAAAAAGCAAAAGTGCTAGCCTCAAAAATAGACTCATTCAAAGCAAAGGGAGAAATTTATAAAAAGGTCATGGATATAGATAAAAAATTAGTAGATAAAGAAACAAATCTCAAGAAGTTTTTAGCACCTCATTTGAAGGAACTTCTTGATGGAATGATGTATGTTATTTTTAAGATTTCAGGGGAATTCACAAATAGCAACAATCATTTAAAAGAGTAAATCAAATTTGTAGAGCTCCATTGAAGGAAGCCATCCTAGCCATTACTAATATAGGAATTGAGGGACTAAATGCAAAAATGATAAGCTCAAATTTAATAAGCACAGAGCTAGAAAAGCAAATTCAAGCTTTAGAACTTCTTTTTGGTTATAGAGAACTAACAAAACAATTAGAATAAGAAGAAGCTCAAAAGCTTGAGGAATAAGAAAAGTCTTATTTAGATATAATTTTACACTTTTCTATCAGTACATATGAATCCATCATTAAAAAGCAATTTGTTTAACTAAATTCTATTTATCCAACTATTTGATCATTGCATATATATAGCTTCATTATATTTTGTGAAGGTTAAAGTATTCTTAGGAAAGAACTTGAAAATTTTTGTAAGAAAATGGCTTTCTAAGTTTATTTTATCTCTCTCAATTTTAAACTTGTAAGTTACATTTAAGCTTTTCTTTTTGTTACTTAGCCTAGTTTATCCATTCATCTTAAATAGGGTTTGATATGAGGATTAGCTTATTATTGCTTTTTCCTAAGATTGGATAGCTCAATTTGAGTGTTCATTCTTAATTAGTTTAAGCTTATTTTTTTGCATTTTAAACACTATAAACTCAAGCAATTTTTTTGGATAAATTTATAAAGGAACAACTTTGTTTATCAATTTTCTTACAATTTCATATTAGGAGAAACTATAAATCAATAGATTTGAGCTTGTTTCCAATGTCTTAAATGAAAAATTATTGTTCAACTTCACTAGATGAAATGAAGCCAAGGACTTGGTAGTAATTTATAAAGCTTAAATATCTTAGGATTTTAGAGTTAAGAGGCCAATATTTGAAATTATATTTAGCATATATTAATAACTTAATTAACTTTCTCTTAATCTTAAATGTCATTTTGATAAGTTCCTAATTAACTATTTTCTTACCTATTTGGCAAGTAGTAAATATAATTCATAATTAGTCATAAGCTTGATATTCTACTAACTACAGGTATTTGAAAGTAAACATACCCTATTGGAATAAAAGAACAACAACTTAAAACAAGTTTTTTGGGAACTATTAAAGAATGCTACACAAAATCAACACCGACAACTATTTGATGATACATGTTTTAGTAGATTGATAATGCAAATAGCATGGGATGCTCATGATTGTTGGCACATTTCTACCATTCCATGGAGGAGCGATGTATTAAAAAAAATTCAATTCAGAATTTATTCTAAAATTTAAGGGTTAAAAGATTACTACATTAGTAAGACTACACTTGCAGCTGCGGTATATGCAGGTCTGGAAGATGTAGATGATTTCATATTTTGCATTGCTCTGCTGGTAATTTACTACACTCAAAAAGAATGTTTAAGCTTATTTAGATACAAGGCTCAATTGAATTTGAGTGATAAAAATGCAACCATGGTTTTGAGCTCATTATCTTGTGCAAAATACAAAATTCTTTTGAAAACATCATAGATGATTTAGACTATTTTGAAGTTAATGATGAATTCACAGTAAAAAAAAAAAAATCAATATTCCACTTGCTCCCGCTGTTAGTCCTTTTAAACCTTAGGCCTTTTAAACCTTATCGAGTGTTACAGTGATACATAGGAACCCATGCCAAATAACATTGGTTACCAGTGTGTTGATCCTGGTATCATGGAGGCCGATGGTTATTGAACCATTGCTTCCAGTGATGGATGCTTTTGTTGCTGCCTGGCTTCCTAGTACCGAAGGAAAAGGTTGTGTGCAGAGGGATACTCAATGGAAAACCGTGGTCATGTACAAAGAAAAAGTCACAAAAACAAATGCAACTGAAGGGAAATTTACGGTAGTAGCAAGAGAGAGTTTAGACACTTGGGATAGCAGAAATTGTGCAGTAAGCTGAATGCTTGTGGTATAATAGAGAACGTGAATCTTGCTAGACGAATAAATAGAATAAATAATAAAAATAATGGGCTCACACCAGAATGGATATTCAGCTGGATCATACAACAAGACTTGTGTTTCTAGCTCTGAAACCTGTGTTGTTGTCGTCTCTATCTGATTGCTCTACTATCTCAGCGCCATGGCAAAGCAGGATACAGCCTCACCAAGCTGCTCTCCCGTTTGAAAAACACAATAACTCTCATCGACAAGCCTCATGAATAGCATGTAGTAGTTTTTGCAGAAGAAGCACAAAACACCGAACACATTCCAGCCACTGGCTCTGACGCTGCAAGCTCAGAGAAAGAAAAGCCCTTTTGCAGCATCATCAAGAGAGGTCGAGAAATCTGATGCACTGCCACTGGATGAAGAAGGCTCTCAAATTCCAACTTCTTTAAGAGAAATGGTAAAGGACAGAAGATCGCGTAACATTAGCAGGTTTAGGTTCTGGAAAGCCACGTGTGGAGAGGCGGAGTTCCAGTGAAATCAAAAGCACAAGTGCAGGTCTGCTGCCGAGAAAGCTAGCTGTGGGAGAGATGGTGAAAGAAGATGTTTCTGCAGAGATTAGTGATCTGAGCATGCCTTTGCCACCATCGGTGCTGCACGACGATCAGATCTTCGCTGTTGAAAAGGCTCATCAGTTTTGGGTGCAAAAGTGGCGACGATGCCAACAACGAGCAGGTGGCGAAGTCTTACACAGCGGACGTGGATGCAGATGCAAAAAATTTTATCCAAAGATTCAAGAACCAGCTCAAACTGCAGCGCTACCAGTCGTTGCTCCGCTCCAGGAACACCACCGGCACGTGAAGTTGTAGAGCAATGTCGATGCTGCGTTGTTTGATTGGAATCCCTGCACGCCAAACTTATTCAGAGAAACATTGGTGCATAGTAATGGCTTTACATTATTAACCTCTATTGGAACAACGAGACCCTCCCTGGATAGATGTCGTGGTAATGGCCATGACTCTCGGGCGCACAAGTACTTGTAGACTCTACCGAGACTTGGTCCGCCATTCATGATACTTTTTTATTATGTGCAAACTGGAAATTTTTATTATAAAGGAAAAAAATATTATTATTTAAGAAGAAAAGGAATTCATGGGATAGTTATTTAACAGGATACTTGCAACTATAGCTTATATTTCTATAGTGATAGTAACTTCCTATGGTAGTTATAATTACATCCGCATTAATGAGTCATCTTTTGTCAAGCCTTGACGTTAGATACCCGATGTTGGAGCCAAGAAGCAACATCGGATATCCAACGTCGCCTCCTTTGGGTTGGCCTATATATACAACACTTGGGTGCCCAGTTGAGACATGAAGAGTAGCAGTAGAAGATAGTCTTAGTTTCCAGTTTTTGGTAGTCTTTCTTAAAGTTTTGTTATTCCCAATGCATGCCTACAGTGTGATGTTTGTAATCATATGATACATTTGTTCGAGTGTGACGTACTTGGACATGTTACATAACTAGCAATAAAGATCAAGATTACTCCCATCATTGCAACATCCACTTAGATTATTATTGCTTTAAATTGTTAATTATTTACTATTTACTATTTTCTTTAGTTAAATGTTTCCATTTATTGTTGTTATTAAGTGGAATGTGTACACCTTAATCACGAGCATTTAAGTGTAGATACTTGGTAACCTAGCAGTGTATTGTTTGGCATACATGGTAATCCTAGAAGTGGTCTCACGAAGTCCAAGACGTATACAAACAATAAAGGGCGGATACCCATCACACGTAGGCTAGTTAGATTTCACTTTCCATTACCCATTAGCTTAATTACTTTACCTTTTTATCATCATCATGAGTACCATAAAATTAGACTACATCATACACCTCACTTTGGACTAAACCATACATAACAAAGCTACCACTAGTTCAAGTGGGAAGACAACAAACTATGATCAAAGCATAGCGATCTAGATACCACAACTAGTCCCATCTATGGAATTTGACTAGATTGTGTGTGAACACTTGTGATTCGTATGGTTGAGCATAGGGGTACCTCGTCGCTCATCATTGACATCGTTGTCGAGGATGGTGCTAGTTATCTAGATTAGTTATATCATACACAATTATTGTAAAAGGTATTAATGATATATCTTTAAGAGAATATTAGTTCACACATATCATAAACCAATAACAATGTCTCTCTCACACGAAAGTGACAATGCACTATATAGCGAACACATTCATTAGAGAAATACCGAGATATACAATGAAGAAGATTGGAGTGACCTACTTTATGTAGGGATTTCTTATGATCATGACAACCTTGTCAACACTTAAAGACTACATTCACCTAAGACAGACAATCTTGGAAGAGATGACATAGGTCCTAGACTAGGGGAGGCCTCAAGGCCTAAGACCTCCTCGAAACCAAGAAGCAATAAATTAAGGGACCCTGAGGAACACCATAGAAGCCATGGAAATCCTTCTAGTTCATCATCTTTCTCTTCCCCTTCAACGTCTAGTTCTGATGAAGATAAATGTAGGTATAGGGATAAAGTTCCACTAAAGGATTGAAATAAAAGTAAAAATCAAACCCATAGACACACTTAAGGTCATCAACATAAACACAAGTTGAATCTTCATCATCAATCCAATAGAGATCTTCATCATAACTTGTTTGATGATGATGAACCCTTCTTGGCCACCAAGAGCCTAATGCATATCATAGAGGCTGTGAAGATATCTCACAAGCATTGCAAAAAGAGCCGCCTACCTAAGCTTGACATAACTAATATTCCTAAATTTGCAAGAGGTTACGATTCAAATCCGCAACATCATTTACAAGCCTTCCGCAATGCTTGTGCTTTCTACAACATTGAAAGTGAGTGGCAAAAGCTTAAGCTCTTTCCTAGGATACTAATTGATAGAGCCAAAGTGTGGTATAGATCGTTGAGATCAAATTCAATTCAATGGTGGTCCACAATGTTGGAACTTTTCAACGAGAAATACCAAACGTATGCGAGAGTGTCTAACCTGAGGAGACAAATCTAAGAGTGCTACAACATGAAACCTTGGACATGGCCTTAGATAAATATCATGCCTTATTGAA
Source organism: Gnetum montanum (assembly GCA_015680685.1). Classification (NCBI taxonomy): domain Eukaryota; kingdom Viridiplantae; phylum Streptophyta; class Gnetopsida; order Gnetales; family Gnetaceae; genus Gnetum; species Gnetum montanum. The sequence goes on from MNCI01012796.1 coordinate 361,550, forward strand.
TAGATGCCCATGCCATGGTTTCTCCAAGGAAAGGTAACTTTTCCACATCATAGATGGGCTTCATAATGAAACACAGGAGATCCTTGGGATGTATGTCCTAGGGCAATTATATGAGCTCCAAGTCCATCAAATCTGAGAGCTATCAAGCATGTGGCAAAAGAAGAAGGAGAAATATGCAAATGGAAGAATGTCGAGAAATATCAATGGGCTCCAACTCTTAAATAAAAAGAGGTCTAGATCTATGGTAAGGAGAATGAAATTTCTCTCGACAAGATGATTTTGCAACAAACCTTGCCGATACAGGAGTCTATTGATGAACTGGAAGCAAAGTTTAATAGGATGTCCAAATGAATATATGAAAATGTTACAACTCTTATTGAGATAGTCGAGGAGAGAATCATGCAAAATAAGCCAGGCAATCACAATCAACAAAGGATACAAAACTAAGAAACAACTAGGAACACTTTTCAACAAATAGGAAAAATGGCTAAAGAAAGTGAGGTTACAGACTCAACCATAGATGAAGATATTGGATGCGACATCTACATACATGACCATCTGAAGGGTCATTGCCTAGTCTTGTTGCATCTATAAGAGTATTGGATAGGTGCCTTAAATATGAAGTTTGTGTAAAAGCACATGCCCGAGAGATTTCCTCTCCCACAAGGTAATTATAGATAGTTACACAACCAATCATACCATCCTAAGGGAACTTATTACCAACCTCAACATGGTCATCAACTGCAGTGGCATCACCCATAATCATGGGAGAGGCCACCACCAAATCAGCCCTATCCTTCCTATCCACCAAAATAACACAGATATTATGTTCAACACCCTGTTTCTCCAACTAGTTCTACATCCTCTACTTCAATTTGCTACTACCACTCTCTCGAGTACCATCAACCCATGACATCCCCTGAAGGATCACCACCTCATGCCTCTTACCATCCAGCCTACCCTTGATATTCTCATTCTCCACCTCCTTATATGCGACTGCTAGCAATATAAGAAGGTTTTGCACCACAATGTCAACAAATAAGTGCCACTTGTACTACAAATGTGCATAGACATGCTGACACCAGTGGGTCTCAACCACAACATAGGAAACATCCCTTTTGGAGGAACGGCCATAAGCCAAAGCAGACCATGCATGGATCCATTGTATCATCTGAGCCAACACAAGGCTAATCTGGTGCACCACCTCCCTTGTCTCAACTAATGTCCTTTGACCATACACAAGGGGTACCATCCATCAGTAATCCAATCCTAAATCCAACTAATGAATCTACAAGCATGGGGAGACAAATACATCCATGCATACCATATCATGATCAAGGGTGCAATCATGGGCTAGCCATCCATAATGTTAACACACCTCATACCCTAACCCATCATACATTTACCCATCAAGTGTGTGACCAACAATTTTTCTACCCAGCCATCACACCACCAATAGACACTCAATGGTTGGGGTATGGACAAGTCCCAGCATTTCATACATGCATGGATCCTATTAATCGACTTATTAATCCTTGTCATGGCTAAAGGTTTAGTCATGGGGGTTACCCCCCATTCTAATCTTCAGGATTTTTGAGTGCTTTTCATCTTTTTGTTCTACACTTTTTTGTCATTTTCCTATTTCTTGATCCAAATTTTTTCTATTTCTTCCAATTTTTTCTAGTTGTTGTTTTCATTTTCTTTGTTGAGTAATCTCACTTGTGAATAAAATGATCATGTTGTCCATTGAGGTGAGGTTTTCTCTATGTTGTAAAGTCATAAGGGACTGATTATTTGGACATTGAGACTACATCATCCATCCACTCATTTCATTAATAAAAGGTTTTTTCTTTGGTCATCATGATACCTTTTTCATTATCCAACCTAGAAATAACTTCATAATCATTGCGTTTGGATAGAAGAGTGCATAACCAAGGTGGAATGTAAAGGGTGTGACATCAAGGGGATTTGTAGATTCTCTTTGGCTATTTTTGTATGTTCTATCATGTTGCTGAGGTTGTAACCATATTCTTGTAGATCTAACAAAAAATGGGAGTAAGAGTTACTTAAAATAGCACTGAATAAACTTCTGCAGGTCCCACTAGAAAGACATGTACCCATACTTAAAGGTTGGTGGCTTCTTGGAATAAAAAAAGGTGCCATAATAAGGCTCCTCCCTTGGACAAAATGCCAGGTGATGTTACTCCTCATGGCTATGATAGTCTTATGGTTGTCCATTGATGGGATGAAACAATGCAATGTCACTGCAATGTGGTGTGGACTTGGTTTGAATCTTGAAAAGAAGGACTTATGATTATTTAACCATTAATAACACACAAGGTTTCATTGTGACCATGGTGAGACACCTCATGTCCCAACTTTTGCAATCCCTTCTATGGTCCATCTCATCTCGTTGTCTTTGTGATCATAACTTGTGGTTTTATGTAACATAGGATTATTATCTCAAACTAGTGGTTTTAACATGTGTGTTTTGTTTCACAAGTATGCGTTGCATTCAACCCATTTAGTGCCTATGGACATTTTTAAGTGTGGTTATACAAGGACATCATAGGCTAGGGCCTGCTTTAGGGAGGATCCACTTGTGTAACTTTTGTGATTCATATTTGTTTGACATAACCACATCATTTTTCACCTTCCAAATGCTCAATTGTTATATTTTATTATTTCCCTTATTGCATAATTGATTTGTCCACAACCTTGATTTCAACACCTTTTTCTTACTCATTCTAGTACTTTCCACATTGATGACTTTACCTTATCATACTTTTGGTGCCTCAAATTGATTTTTCACTTATCCTAGAATGATGGACTTAACTTCAAACCTTCCACTCACTCACAGAGCTTTAGTTTGCATGCTCAGCTGCCCCATTTAGTGAAAATTTTTGGACCTAGATGTCGTGTACCCAACGTCAGGTCTACGACAACGTCGTGTACCTAACATCTAGTACCCAATGTCAGGTCTAACAAAACTATATATATATGACCATTGTGGTATTTTGAATTCATTTTCATCATTTGGTACTAGGGTAGTTGTTCAAATTTTCTCTTGTGACTTAGAGCTCTACGCACTCACCTTCCACTTGCAATATTTAGCTCTATACTACTCCAATTTCCATGTCATTGCTTGCATGTGAAACTTAGTCATGGGGGGTGCTTGCATGGGGGGTTCTTGCATGTGAAACTTGTGCCAAATTGCTAAAATTTTCTATCACTTAGAAGGTACCATAAGGTAAGAATATTAAAAAATTTAGGAGTTATAATGAAAAATCACTCACGTTAGTGCCACAAACCCAATTTTTTCAACCCACGAACCCATAACCATCATTATAGGCCACATATAAGAAAAAAGTAGCCAATTGCAAAGGGTCGTAAAAAGAGATAAACACTTTTTGGGGATTTTTCTTAAAAAATTTTCTAACTTTGTGATCATATGCACTATGAACTTAACAAACTAAGGTTACGGGTAAAGTATAAACTGATGATAACAAACATAACCTTAGTAACACTTGATCTTTGCTTGATTGTAGATGGCCCCAATGAGAGGTGTTCAAGGTGAATCCTCAGAAAGAGCCGCTAAGCACCCACAAGGTGACCAAGGTCAACAAGGCGAACATGCAAAACATGTAGAGTAGGAAGCCCAATCCTTCAACATTCACCAAGAGGCTCCTGCTACTGGACAATTAGCCCAAGGGGAGGCTATAGAACCACAAGCTCCCAAGCAGGGACAATGTCTCATGTTGCCTTTTTATTGCCTTACTACCACTTTAGAAAAGCCCATGTTGGCTTTGGTCATTGTGGAGATGAACTTCAGCCCATTCATGGAGTTTTCTCTAAAAGCAATGTGGATGCAACTTAAGGCATCCCCATTGTGGCCTATTCTATCAAACAGTGGCGAATGCTACTTGGGTGAAACTCATAAGTTCTAGCACAATAAAGATGAGGGCACCACCATTAACATATGTGGAGTGAACGTCTCTTATTTAGTCAAAGCAATTGCTGTGGCTCTCAACCTGCCAAATGAAGGGGCTAAGCTTGTTCATCTATCAACCAGATCCAACCCCAAGACCAAGAAATTGTGGTTGAGATGGGCATATGGCAAGGAGGATAAAACATACAATGAAATGACTCTAGAGGAGAGAACATATTTCAAGATCACACTTACCACCTATTTCCCACAAAAGGGCTTAACTGAATTTCAACTTATGCAGCTAGGAGAAGTGCCATTTTAATGGGTAAATTTGCGACCAATCTTCCCCAGTTTTATTTCACTAAAATCCAATGATAGTTTGAAGAAACAAAGTTAGGGAGACCAATACTTCCATTCCATTGCTTAATCAGAAGACTATGCAAGCACACTAGGATCCTAGAATATACAAATGATATTCCTAGGAAGGCTTAAAATGCCTCCTTCACTGAACTCCTAAAAATTGCAGCACTAAGAAAGGATCTTGGTGAAGAAAAAGAAGCAGAGAAGGAGGCAAAGCTGCAAACAAAAACACAACATGAGCCCAAGTAACACCCACAAGCATAAGCTTCACTACCGCCATGACCACAATACTATAGGCCCTCAATAAGCCACTTGCAAAAGATTTTTGAAGCAATTAGGTGGGGAAGTAGGGATGAGTCCAACCTCTTCTGAGTTATGGATGATGTCATATGACCCACAGTGTTAGCTAACTGATGAGTGGCGAGGTACCCCTACACTCAACCATACAAATATGAGCATAAAACATGCAATCTAGTTGAACTCCACAGACTAAGTGCCTACACGCCTCATGGAACACTTAAGGTTAATCATTCGTTGTCTTCCTAGACTTACTTGTAGTTGTCACAGTGTATGGTTAAGCAAGTATGAGGTATATGATTTTCATATCTTTTTCGGTTTTATCTCTTATGCTATTGAGGTGAAGGGTTGAAGAGACTAATTCCTAAATTTAACTAACTAACTAACTAAGTTTAAATTAACCTAGCATCAGCATCCGTTCACACTTACCGTACACACCCTGAACCGATGCAACTGTGGCTACCAAACACTAATCGTTGCTGGGATCACCACACGTAACACACATGCTCGAAGCAGTCGTACTGAGGCACTTAACTAGGAGAGAAGGGTTGAGAAGGAATTAACAACTAATAAAACATGTAAATGAAAGCAGTAAATAATAATAAATAAATTCCTAATTAGCCTATTCCATGCACTGCAAGGTTTATCCAGGAAGTTCGTCTTTATTGCCGTACACAAACTTGTGTTCAGGTACAATGTCTGCTCGAATAAAGATCCATTCACTTTAGGACTCCTACTGCGGGCACATGGAAAATATTCTATCTCTAGAGTGATCAATCTACCAGAGTTTCCCTACTGTTTAGCCTAGGATGGAAAACAAGGGAGGGTTGCCTCTCATTTATAGATTTTGTGACGCACCGTGATATCGCATACGCGATATTATGGGGGACGACATGATATCGCGTATGCAATATCGCGTGAGATGCGATATCACGGTAGACATGGCCCATGCGATATCGCGTCCCATCATACCCCCATGACTGAATGAAAAATCGTCCTCAAGTTCCTTGTAAAATATTGGGAAGGTATGGGATTATTGAGGTTTAGGGTTCTAATGGGATGACATGTGAACAGATCATCATTATAAGACTCAACAGAATTGGTGTTCATGACAACAAGGATGAACACCTTATTACATTGACATCAGGCCTTATTTGGTAGCTGAGAAAGAGAGAGAGAAAGAAGTGTTGCTACTGCCAACGCCAAGATTGTGCCTTTTGTTGTCTATCTATAAGCGTGCCATCAATCTTGCTCCTTGCATAGCTGCTACAACACCGCTCCACTCCATGTGTTCCTTCCAGATCCAATCCATTGTTGCATGATTGCCATCTACACACACAAAATAATCTTATATTAGCAAGGGTAAATGAATTTCAATGTAGTTGATACCTTGCTTCGGTGTGGCTAGGTTTTGGTATGGCTGATTGAGGATCTGGAGATATGATATTGGTGACTACCAAAGGTGTAGGGGTTAGGAGAAAATCAAAAAAATTGGGCCCTATACCCCCATGACTAATCGCGAACCTCCAGTAGCGATAGAATGAAGAAAGAAAAGGAATAAGGAAGATGGAGAAAAAGAGACAACTATAACATCGATGAAATGAATGTCAAGATGGAAATGAACAAAATAATAAAGATTGCAAAAATGTTAGGGAAAAGAATTTAACTGGTGCACTAAAGAGGAATGTCAGTGGGTCCTCCCCAAAGCAGGCTCATGCCCTTAATGCCTTGACAAACCCACATTCGAAGAGTCTGTAGGCTCTGGGAATGTCATTTGGAACAAGAGTTAAAGTCTTAATTGCAAGAATTTACCAAAAAGAAAATAATGTGTCAACCAAAATATATACACTAATGATACAACCGATAATGAGGTGAACAATGAAGAGAAGGATGGAGAGAAGAGAATGGAATGGAGTCCCAAGAACAAGGTGGTGTATAGCCCCTTGTGTGTTTCATGATTAATGTGACTTAGCAAAGCTCATTCCAACTCCGGCCTCAAACAAACCACTTCCAGTGACTTCGCATTAATACATTTGGCCAAACCATCCACTTGAAGTAACAAGAACGCCTTCTCTAAAGAGTCACCACCATTCCGACGAAACAAAGGAGGAGAGAGTGGGAAGCAAGAAGGGCCTTAGTTAGAGGGAACATTTTTATTTTGAGTTCCATAACCAGTGCTTGTAGCCCAAATGATTATTTCATCTAAGGGGTGTGCTTTGAATTCTCACTTTTTTTTTTGTGTTTTATGTTTTTATGCGTGAGAACCACACCATGCAAAGAATTCTTATTTTTATTGACTCAGCTTCCCGATTATTGGGTGACATCAGAATGGTAAGAGAACTCAAGAAGAAAACATCCAATCACCCAAGAGAATGGCTAACACAAATGCATGAAGTTCCCTTGAAGTCACATCCTTTTCAATCCTTGAGTCCTTCCTTAGTTTGAGAAATGAGCAGTCACCGATTCATTAAAGTTCTTATTAGAAAGGGACTGTACATTTCCAAGCAGAGAGAGACCATAGAACGTGTGGATGAATGGATGAAGTGAACTCATTGCCTGCCATATCAAAAGAAACATACCATAGTATCAACATCATGACTTAAAGGTAAAAACTAAACATTAGCAATCATATGAAAATAGTTCATACCATCATTCCGAACACTTATTGGTGACAAACATACAAGGTGGGTAACACACACACACACACACACACACAAAAAATGAAAAAGTATAACGATGATGTAAAACAAAAACAAGAAAAGTTAAAGAAATTAGTAAAACAAAAACAAGAAAAGTTAAAGAAATTTGTAAAAAAAAAAATATGTAAAACAAAAACTTGTAAAACAAAAATGTGTAAAACAAAAACTTGTAAAACAAAAACCTGGAAAAAAAATGTGTAAGACAAAAATGTGTAAAACAAAAACGTGTAAAACAAAAAATTGTAAAACAAAAAATTAAGGAGAACTGAGGGCCCCGAATGATTAACATAGGTGGCCATCTCTCCCATGACTAAATTGCAAGGGAGAGATCCGAAATAGAGAGCGAGGTTGCCCGCTAGTGGAGGTGTAACTTGTACTAGCTTTTGTGGGTTCACGAAAAGGTTTTGTTTGTTGTACATTAACCAATAATCTTTTTCTGAGCTGTTAGGTTTGTATATCATCATGGATCCAAAGGGGAAGGTTTTATGAATAATATAGGATCTTTCCCACAATGTTTGAAATTTTGTACACTGTGGTATGTGCGTGGGATTCTAGTAAAGGACCTTGTCGCCAGGTTGGTACCTAAACCTTCAAATTCTTAAGTCATGACACTGTTTACTGTGTGCCTTGTGCAACTCATTCAATGATAATGCAACCAATCTATTCTCGTCTAGCACGTTCAGAGTTGCCAACCGTTGTTTTTGTGCTAGGTCGAGGTCGAGGTGAAGGTCGCAAGCCATGGATAGTGTGTGGAGCTCATTCTATATGGGGAGCTTTGGTAGTTTCCTATACACTAACTCATAGGGAGAATAGCCTGTAGGGAGCTTCCAAGTGGAGCGGTATGCCCAGAGAGCGTCATTCAATTTCATGCTCTAGTCTCGCCTAAATTTGCTAACCGTTCTCGTTAATATTCTTGTAATCTCTCGGTTAGTAACCTCAGCTTGGCTATTAGCTTGGGGGTGGTAAGGTGTGGTCAATTTATGCTCAACCCCTAAGCATTGCATCAATTTACAAAAGGTTGCACCCATAAAATGTGTTCCATTATCGGAGATGAGTGCACGTGGCACACCAAACCTATTTATGATTTGTTGTTGTACAAATCGTGTAGCCGTAGATGATGTGCAGTCTGTTACTGCAGCTACTTCAGCCCATTTGGTTAAGTAATCAATAGCAATTATGATATATGCTTTTCCGTTGGACATCGGTGTAATAGGCCCCATAAAATCTATTCCCCAGATATCGAAGGGTTCCAAAGGTTGAATCCATTATTGCAGACCCTCCATTCTAGCAGTCATTCCACCATCACATTGGCAACGTTCACAAGATTGGGCAAAATGATGGGCATCCTGAAATAGTGTTGGCCAATAATATCCTACAAGCAGGACCTTGGTAGCCGTTCATCTCCCAGCATAGTGACCCCCAAAGGGGCCCTCGTGAGCATCCTAGAGAACTTTTAATTGATCCTTATCGAGCACACACCATCGAACCAAGCCATCAGGACAGACTTTATAGAGTTGTCCCTNAGAACGACCTGGACTAGTCAGGGGCTTGTAGAATGGGAGTTTCCACAAGCCTCTGTTTGAGAGTTTGGAATGCTTGTTCACATTCCCTGGTCCATTCGAATGGTGCATCTTTTTTCGTTAATTCCACCAACGGCTTGGCAATTTTGGAGAAGTTCTCGATAAATCTCCTGTAGTAGCCAGTGTGTCCAAGGAATGATCAAATGTCTTTGATAGTTTCTAGTTGTCGGGTAATTCCTTGGATGACTCTAATTTTTTCTGGATCCACCTCTATTCCTAATTGTGAAATTTTATGCCCCAGTACTATGCCCTCTTGAACCATCAAATGGCTCTTCTGCCAGTTGAGCTTTAGGTTGGTTTCAACACATCATTTCAATACTTGCTCTAACCGGTCGAGGGCTTGATCAAAGCTTGTCCCATAAGTGGACAAGTTGTCCATAAAGACTTCTACTCTATTACCTATTTGCTATTGAAATATGCTTAGAACTAATCATTGGAATGTGGTAGGGGCATTGCACAAGCCAAAAGGCATTTCTTTGTGCCCAAACGTTCCCCAAGGACTAGTGAACGTTGTTTTGGCTTGGTCTTCTGGTGCGATTTGTATTTGGTTGTACCCACTATACCCATCTAGAAAACTGTAATAGCGATGCCCTGCTATAATGTCTAAGACTTGGTCAAAAAATGGCAATGGGAAGTGATTTTTGAATGTTGCCATATTCAATAGCCTAAAGTCTATACATACCCTCCATTTGCCTCCTTTTTTGGTACGATTACAAGAGGACTAACCCACTTGCTATCAGCAATTGGGTAAATGAACCCAGCCTTGAGAAGTTGCTCTATCTCCTCTTTCACTATTTTTTTTAACTTTGGGTTCAATCATCTCTGCGGTTGCTTGCAAGGCTTCATGGAGGGGTCTGTGTAAATCCTATGCTGGCATATCCTAGGATCTATTCTGGTTATCTCGGGGTATGACTAGGAAAAGGCTTTTGACCATTTATTGATGACCTTCAATAGGCTTTCCTTTTGCTTGGGGACAAGTTTTGCATTGACAATTACTGATTTTCTGTTTTCAAGGGTTATGTATTCCAAACCAGTGGGCAATGGTTTTAGGTCTAGGGGCTCTTGTCTAAATTCCTTAGGAATCTCCAACTTCCCCCAGTTAATGTTTTCGGAGTTAAGGGCTGGAAGTTGGCAACAGACTTGCTCTAATACATCTGTGCTTTCAATGTAAGCACTAGTTATTCCCTCAGTTAGTTCCATGCATGTTATTGAGTTGCTCCCTAGATTAGCCATCAGCCACTGGGTGTCTTCTTGTTGTGTGGCTACTGCATATAGGCACCTTTGTATGTCAATATCTTGTGCACACCGATTGCATGCAGGAAATGTTAAGCTTGGCATCACCCATGATCTCTGCATGCAATGGCACCGTGTGTCACCATATGTGATGCATGGAACTCTATTCCTCTCAATTTTTCCAAAAGTATTTTTCTTGGATATTTCTAGGGAAAGATTGCGGATTCCCAGGCGTGCATCAATTGTGCTCAGCCATGTCCTTCCCATTATTATTTGGAAATCCCCCTTGTCATTATTTATTTGGATCACCAGGAAATCAGTTGGGTATGACCAACCACCCACGGTGGTAACAATATCCTCAACTTGTCCCAAAGGAACAGTGATGGACTGGTCAGCTAGCTCTAAGCGAATATTGCTCTTCTTGAGTGGAGGCAAGTTCCAGGCTTTATACAATTCTTGCGAGATTAAGTTGACTCCAGAACCTGAGTCAAGAAGAGCCTTATGTGGTTCATTTGCAACGACCTGAAGGTAGATTAAGGGGCTCCCAGGATCAAATAATTTCTTGGGAAGGTGGCCTACCTTGATCTAGTCAGTTATGGTATGTGTTAACATAACCGTGTGCATTGGGTGTGTCTTCTTGTTTGAAGGGGTTCTCGAACCCTTATTTGGTACATCAGTGTTTTGATGTTCAAACACTTGTGAGGGTGAGGGCTTAGTTGGATTGTTGGCTTTGAAGAAAGGTCGTTTTGGCGTAAAACTGTTAGGACCAACTGAGAATTGAGGATTGGAAGCCCTCATGACATTAGTTTGTGGTAGTTGAGTGGGAAATACCCTTGGCGTTGTTGGAGCAGTTGGTGGTTGAGCTACCGGCATGAGAGGTGCGGATGGATTTGGAGGATGGTATACATGTGGAGTGTCCCTTCCCAAAGGAGAAGTTTGGTAATATTCCCGAACTGGGTAGTGACATTGTGGGGTTGCGTAACCCATAGGGTCACTTGGAGGGATTGGCTGCTAGTAAGGGTACTGTTGTTTAGGTGGTGGCATCCCCCATGACTGTGGGTATTGCCACTGCTGATGTTGTCCAATGGGTTGTTGTGGAGTTCCACTTGGATAGTACGTTAAGAGTTGGTGGAACTACCTTGGGTTACCTTGAGGATAAGGTAACCTTTGGGGTGTCTACCGTTCGTTGAGTCTCGGGTTGAGTGCATACACCCCAAACTCTTGTCAATGTGAGATGATTGGACAACATCTCTTAGGATGGTCATAGTAGTAGATCTCACATCCACCGTCATCGTCTGTTTCAGAGTCCACAACTTCATCGGAGATAGTTATTTTCCCCTTACCCTTGTCACGTGCAGGGCTTGAATCTCTCCACTTTTTCTTATCTTTGTCACTACTTCATTCCTCCTTAGACTTCTCTACAATTTTAAGGACAGTTTCTAGTCTAGAGTCTAAGAAATCCCACAATTGATCCACCTTAGCCGATACTTCTATTGTTAACTTTTGGATCGGCAAGGTTTTTCTGTTCACCAATTCTTCAAGTGGTGACTCATCCTCTTCATCACAAAATGTTACTCCCTTCTTTCGAAGAGAGGGATCACGATTGTATTCCTCCACAGTTTTCCTTTTTTGTAGCTCCCCTTCTTCTTTGGCTACTTGTTCCAACAAGCGATGTACTTCATGGGATCTAAGTTCTGATAATTACCCTTGGGCATAAGTCCCAAGGGTTCTCCTAGTTTCATACCTTAGCCCATCTACGATGTGGCAGAGTTGATTCCACTGTGCGTAACCATGGCCTGGGCAACGATGTAACAATGCATAATAGCGGTCCATGGCAGCATCCAAGGGTTCATGATTTCCTTACTTCCATCCTTGGATCTTCTTATGCAAATTAGACACTCTGGAGTATGTCTGATACTTATCGTTGAAGAGTTCTAACATCGTACTCCACCTCCTGATGGTTTCTAGTTCTAAGGACCGATACCAACTCTCTGCTTCCTTGATGAGTGTCCTGGGAAACAACTTTAGTTTTTGCCACTTTTTTTCTATGTTTTGCAAGGTGCAAACATTGTGGAATGCCTGTAAATGATGTTGCGGATCCGCGTTATATCCCCCTTCGAAGCGTGGAATGTTATTCATGTCTAAGTGTTTGATTCGACTATCTTTTAAATACCTTGTTGGGATTCTTACTACCTCCGTTATATCTACAATGCTTTGGGTGGAAAGTAGGGGTTCATCATGATCATCTCTTTCATGACGTCTATGATGTCTACGTTGCTCCCTACTTTCCCTTTGTTCATGTCCTTGTCCTCTCTCTCGACTCTCTCGTCGAGGTCTCTCATTTCTCTCACCTTTATCCTCTCTGTTATGCTCTTGATGATTGTGCCCTAATGTGGAAGAAGAGGGTGAATGATGTCAAGAAGGGGAAGAAGAAGGAGAACCATTGCCATGACGATGTTTCTTACCTTTCCTTTTGTGGCTTCGGCCCCGATCGTGGTGACGATCTGAGTGCCTATCCTTGTCATGTGTTGTTCCCTCAATGAACAGTTGGTGTTCACGGGTATCAGAACTAGGGTTGTGTATTGTGGAGTGTAGGTTCTGATACCCCACCTCCTCACTTTCATTAGAAGGGGAAACATCTTTGGATAGAGAACCCGTGATAAGTGGTTCACCATCTCTTATTTCACTTAGGACGTGCAGGACCTCTTTGCCCTTCAACAATGTATGTTGGCTCTCCTACCTTGAGTCCCTCATACACTGTAAAGTTGTGGGATGGTAATCCCTTGAGTCAAAATCTGCTGCAATGTATTCAGCATATAATTCTGTCATGCCAATTTGTGCCAAAGCACGGAGGAGCATGTTGGGGACTGCACGATCTGGAGGTAACACTATGTTACCTTGCAAGTCTCTCCAGTGCATCTGTTCATCCTGATGGAGGATAAAAGTAAAGTTGGGTATATACTCATCGGGATGATATATGTCACCCTATATTATTGAGGAATTGACGGATTTAGGTTATGTGTTTTTGATTGCTGACTGTTCTTTGTATTATCCCTAGGTGGTAAGTTGCTCTTATGAGAAGAAGAAGAAGACATTATGTCTTATAGGTGTGTTGATGTTATCGTTATAAAATTTTTTGTTTGATTAACCCTAAGGTTCGTTTAAGCTCCCAATGATGTAAATGATCTCTTATGTCCTACTTAGTGCACAAACACTTAATCCCTGGCAACGATGCCAATGATGAGTGGTGAGGTACCCCTACACTCAACCATATGAATACGAGCGTAACACGCACGATCTGGTCGAACTCCATAGACTAAGTTCCTACACACCTCATGGAACACTTAGGCTTAATCATTCCTTAGGTATATGATTTTTATATCTTTTTTGGTTTTATCTCCTATGCTATTGAGGTGAAGAGTTGAAGAATTCCTAACTTTAACTAACTAACTAACTAAGTCTAAATTAACCTAGTGTCAGCATCCGTTCCCACTTACCGTACACACCCTGAACCGATGCAACCGTGGCTACCAAACGCTAATCGTTGCTAGGATCACCATGTGTAACGCACGTGCTCGAAGCGGTCGTACTGAGGCACTTAACTAGGAGAGAAGGGTTGAGAAGGAATTAACAACTAATAAAGCATGTAAATGAAAGCAGTAAATAACGATAAATAAAATCCTAATTAGCCTATTCCATGAACTGCAAGGTTTATCTAGGAAGTTCATCTTTATTGCTGTACACAAACTTGTGTTCAGGTACAATGTCTACTCGAATAAAGATCTGTTCACTTTAGGACTCCTACTGCGGGCACATGGAAAATATTCTATCTCTGGAGTGATCAATTTGCCAGAGTTTCCCTACTGTTTAGTCTAGGATGAAAAACAAGGGAGAGTCACCTCTTATTTATGGATTTTGCGACGCACCGCGATATCGCGTACGCCATATCGTGGGGGACGACGCAATATCGCATATGCGATATCACGTGGGATGCTATATCGCGTATGTAATATCGTGGCCCATGCGATATCGCGTCCCATCACTATCCTAATGTGGGGAGAGATCTTGATATAGTCAAGAGAAGAAGAATCCCAATGGTTACAACAGATCTTTGGGAACACTGCATCTTTCCAAGTAATGTTGAAAACTGAAGAAGGTGCCATAGTTGTGGTACTACAATATGAGGATGTGACAAGTGCAGTAAAAGTAATCGCAGATCATATCAAAGACTCATGCAACATGCCTATTGTACCCCCAACAGATATAATAGGAGCTAGAGATGTGCAAGTGTTGGCTAGGACTTCAGTGACTCCTATGGTGCATGAGGATATGCTTGATCAACTACTGCAGATGGGCCAAGTAATGACCACCTTATTTGACATCCCTAGTGATGTTACTACAGCCCAGTTAGACCTCATCAACATGAAAGGAAAGTTGTTCATGGTAGAAGTCAAGGCAAAGCAAGCAGAAGCAGAAATACAAAGATTGCAAGAAGAGCTAGTTATCTTAAGAGCTACATGATGGGATCCCACCCATTTTGTTGTGCCAAACCAAATTGAGTAGTTTAGGATGGAGTAGCTAACCAAGCTAACTAAGGAGAAAGTAAGTGTTGAGCAAGAGAAAGAGAAGGAAGTTTGGAATACCTCTGCTATTGATGCATAATCTCATGCATACAAAAAAGCATTGACTACTATACAAGAAGAGAATAAGTAGTTTATCGCAAAAAATTCTAGGTTGACCACCATGGAGAAGCAAAAAAACATTCTACAGGAAAGCATCCACCAATTAAGAGAACAACTAGTAAGGGTCAACAAAGACATGAATAGATTGGCTAGAGAGAATAGAACCCTCTCAACGGAGGAGGTTTGTGTTATTTACTAGAAGTTAGTAATTGAAATTAGCACATGGTAAAATAAGGCCAAAAAGCATGAGAAAATGAAGGAGCACTTTTACGACCAAGTTGACATGTACAAGTAGATCAATGAAAAAGAAATCCAAATGGCCAAAGCCTACATCAGCTCCTTGTCAGCCTAAAATCCTGAGTGGTAGCCCATCTTGGACAACTATGCCTTGGTCCATCAAGCAGAAGTCAAGAACAAGGACCTGTAGATGGAAGATCTGAAAGAATACATGGCATTGGCTAACCTTAGATATGCCAACCTTGCCATGTTAATAGCAAGTCACCCCTAAAATGAGCTGGAAAAATAAGTGGCAACCACCTATGCATTATATAAGAAAGAGTTTGTGAATCAAAAGGATGCTTTGTGGAAGCTATAGGTAGCAAACTCAAAATCAAAGGTGGTTAAAGCCAGCTATCAAGGATAGAAGGATGTAGCCTTGAACCTAGCTCAAAGATTGACTAATTATCATGAACTCAGAGACAAAGCTAGGGCCTTTGAGGAGGAACGACAATAGTTCATGGCTTGGTATGTAAAGGAAAATCAAATGTTCTCACAACTACCATGTCCTTGGGACATATCGATGCTAGCATACATCGGTTTAGTAGCTTGGATGGTACATAACCCAAGGATGGAGTAGGAGAAGTTGTAGGCATTGCTCAATCACTACAAATTTTAATGGCCTAGTGACAAAGGGAAGCAACTGATGGAAGAGCCACTACCTCTGGGCACCACATGAGCTTCCCAGTTTTATTTTTTCTTTGTAATAATGTGTCCCATTTTTTGTATCACACCACTGTAGCATGCAAAGAGTCAATTATTTTGTTCATTGTTTAAGTTAGTCAATAATCCCATACCTACCTAATATTTTGTAAAGAGCTTTTTTCCTCATTTTGTTTAAATTGAGGACAAGTTTTTATTCAATTGTGGGAGTATGATGAGTCATCCTTTGTTAGGCCCTAATGTTGGATACATGACGTCAAAGCCCTAATGTTGAATACTCAATGTTGAAGCCAAGAAGCGATGTCGAATATCTAACATTGCCTCCTCTAAGTTGGTCTATAAATAGAACACTTGGATGCCTAGTTGAGACATGAAGAGTAGTCGTATAAGATAGTCTTAGTTTCCAATTTTTGATAGTCTTTCTTAAATTTTTGTTATTCACAATGCATGCCTGCAATAATAATCTAACGTACTTGGACACATTACATGATTGGCAATAAAGATCAAGATTACTCCCATCATTACAGCATCCACTTAGATTATTATTTCTTTGAATTGTTAATTATTTACTACTTTCTTTAGTTAAATGTTTTCATTTATTATTGTTATTAAGCAGAATGTGTATGCCTTAATCAAGAGCATTTAAGTGTAGATACTTGGTAACCTAGTAGTGTATTGTTTGGCATACCTAGTGACATACATGTGGCAATCCCAGAAGTAGTTTCACAAAGTCCAAGATGTATACCAATGATTAAGGATAGAAACCCATCACACATAGGCTAGTTAGATTTCACTTTCCATTACCCATTAGCTTAATTACATTACCTTTTTATTGTCATCAAGAGTAGCATAAAATTAAACTACATCATACGCCTCACTTTGGACTAAACCATACATGACAAAGCTACCACTAGTCCAAGTGGGAAGACAATGAACTGTGATTAGAGCATAACAATCTAGATACCACAACTAGTCCCATCCACGAAATTCAATTGGATTGTGCGTGAATGCTTGTGATTTGTGTAGTTAAGCATAGAGGTACCTTGCTGCTCATCATCCATGATATTTGTGACTAACGTTAAGTCATGATGTTTGTAACTACCAAGAACCCACTATAAAAAGAGCTTCAAGAGTAGAATAAGAGGGAGAAATCAAGAAGACAGATTGAAGATTACTTGTAAGAATGGCTTGCTAATTGCATCATCAATTTAGCTGCTTTATTTAAATCTTGTGAGTTCCTTTCTTCTCATTTTTTCTTAGTTGCTTAGCTAATGTTTTAGATAGTATTATGCTTGGCATTTAATTTTGAGATTTTTTGATTGATCTTATAGCTCTATTTTTGTGCAATTCTAGACTTCTATTTTGTTTCCATATAAGAGCTTACTTTGTCTTTTGAAAAGCATCTTGAGCAATTTAATAGCAATGTCTTTATGAAATTTCCTATTTGAGTCTAGAGGGTCTAGAAAATCTTTGATATTTTGAACTAACTTGAAATAGTTTCAACTTTTAAAGTTTTTCCTTAATATTTCAATCTTGAAATTGTTAAATCTTTTTTGATAGCTCTATTGTTTGTAATTCTTGACAACTATTAACTAGTCAACTAATAGCTTATATTTTTTCATTTACAAAGCATTTTGGTAGCTTAATAAGAGTGTCTTATATGAAATTGCTTATTGAGCTTAAAGGTTTTAAACAATTTGTAACCCTTTAGATTGAAATGGAATAGCTTTATTTTGAAGTGTTTCCTCATGTTCAATTTATCTCCCTTAAATGTTTGAGCTTCCATATGAATTTGCTTTTCTTTTTTCTTCTCTTTTAAAATCCATTAAACCTTGCTCTATTTCTATTTTTCGTGCAAATCTTTCTCTGTGAGAAAAATTAGTAGTAGATTTTTGCAGAATTGTGCTTAAGCATTTTAGTGAAATTTTATTTATTTCAAGCAATGTACTATAGGAACTATATAGACTAAGTAACTTGACAAAATAGGAATCTTTAATGACTCATAGTATTCAAAAAGGTTATCTAAATTCTTTTTATAATAGCTAGTTATAGGTTCATACACAAACCTAAGCATTTCAACATTCATAATAGCATACAAACATTTACACTTAATTCTCTTTATTACCATTGAGTTTCTTTTGATGTATCGGGACCTTGGTGTTTCCAAAGACTAACAAACACCTAAACTCCAGTTTGAAGGAACACCTTGGTTTCCTATGATCCTAGTCACAAGACCTGAAGGAAAAGTTGGCGGTCCTAAATAATCACCAACAATTACCATATGATTTATTGGATATAAATTGATGGTGATGAATCATGAAGATGATGAATGACCCTTATTACATGCATCAGTATGGCTTTGATTTCAAGCCTCATCGAGAAAGCTAAAAAGCATAGGTTTGCTAGGCACTATTACTAGTCATGAACCTTGGAATATAGTATAAGCATAAATCTACTTTCTTGAAGGTTAGTAGCCTAGGATTGTAGCTGAGGTAGTAGGCACTAGCATTGACAATTGACTATGAAGTTGACATGCTACTAGTGAGTGGAACATTGATACAAAGACATTGATGATGAAGCACTAATTGCGACTAGTAGTGCACTCATATTGGAGCCTCAATTATTACTTTGAGATATGGGTTGCATATTTTGGAAATTCGTGAGCCATGTTGAAGCACCGGGTGTTGGATGAAAGTAAGGTTAACATGATAATAAGTTCTTATTACAAGAGTTTCCTTATGAATAGTGGACTTGAGTAGTGTTGTGAATAGCAATGTCAAAGTTATAACTTATTGTGTGTTCTAATGGTTACATTAATTATGTACATTATTTGTTGATGATTAGTGATGATCATAATTCTTATTTATATACAGTTATGATGTGATTGCATGTTGAATAAGATGTATACTTCATTGGATATTGATCTTATTGTAGAATACTTGATATATCTACACAACTCTCCTTCAACACAATAGTTATCTTTTGCATAATTAAGGAATTTGCAAAGGATCCTACTTTGCCTTGGACTAACCTCCATTTTATGCATCTAATGGTGTATAAAGTTCCAAAGATTCCCATGTCTAAGAAAGGTGTTGATGGCTTAGTTTCAATGCTAATGTGACATCCCATTCCTAGATGTCATGGCAAACATCAAATATATGATATATTAAACATAAGGCTTAAGAAGATAACATAGAAAATGTCAAATATGTGTAACATTTGATATTAAGTGTAAAGAAAATAATAGGAAAAATGTGGAAGGAAAAAGAAAAGAATATTTTATTAATATGAAACAATATATATGGATCATGCTCTAAGTGTTCCTTAGGGTTTTCTTCCTCAGCATCTATTCCTTAAAGACAATCCAGCACTACCATCACAGTTAGACCTATAACTAGCTAGAAGGAATGGTCAGTCCTCTTCCTATCCCACTTCACCTAGCACTTGTTACTCGTCATTTATCGACTTTGCAACTCCATGCTAATACAACCTCTAATGCTCGAGTATAAATACCTTAGGTCAGACCCCTAAAGGTCACCTTGAAAGACATGTTTATTATTACAACACACCCTTTCGGGTCTCAATTACAACTCCCCTTTTAGGTCTTGTTACGATAATCACAACATTTTTTGAGAGGAGACACCATCTTCATTAAGTAGTAGCACCATTTGAAAATGGGGATTTTAGAGTTAATCTCTATGTTTATGAACTTTTCATATTTTGAGATGGATTCTTTTGCCAATGGAGTGGGTATGGACCACCACTGTGATGATGTATCCATTTTATAATGTATATGTTATTTATATAGATAATGTGTATGCCAAACACATTAACTGATATGATGCATTGTTTATGTTTGATGGTTTCATGTATGACTAGCTAGTTATGGTACTTGCATGATAAATAGTGATGTATGTTACAATCTTTTAGATGATATATATATATATATATATATATATAGCACTATTAGTTTGATATATATTTTATGCTTTGGCTAGCTTATATATGGGATTTTTATGGAGCAGTTTTACAACTTTTGGATGTGTTGTTTGATCTACTTATTTTCTAATATGCCTTGACTCTATTATTTCATTAGTTCATGGTATTTTCCTAAGCTTGGCTTGGATCAAATGTGCAAAGTGTTACAAATGAGTTGTTTAATTGATTAGCTCATTGTTTAAAAGGATTTATATACAAGATACTATTAGTTTGAGTTACATGTGAGGCATTATTATATTCTTCAAGTTGTTTATACATCTTATGTTTTAGTTATAGTTAAATTCTTTTGAAACTATTATTACTTCCTTTTCCATACTCCACAATTTTTTAAGGGAGTGTTAGAACCTAAAAGAATGACTATAAGTACACAATATTAAATTTTTTTCTAATTATAAGATCATAGAAAGACAAATACAATGGATTATATTATGAATATAATAAGTTACCATTTATGAACTTTGTAAAATTAGATTAATATTTTTTATCTTCAAATTTGATATTTATAAATTTCTATTGTCTAAATCTTTTGATCATAAGAATTATTCCTTATGAACGACTATGTATCTATACTTTTATACTTACACTTGATTAAACATGACTAGTCCTTTAATCAATGTGAAAAGCCATAACTTACTTTTAAATGACATTTCTTTTTATCTTTTACAAATTGATAAGAATTTTTAGTATATAAACTTACAAATCAATTTAAGGTATTATGAATTTAACACAACACTTATGAATTAACTTGTAAGATAATGTAAAGTATGAATTATCATTAGACATTTCTTCTTAATTTATACTTTACCATAATGACTCACATGACTAATTTTACAAGTAATTTTAAGTGAAAGGAATATGATTTAAGATGTTGGATGAACGCTCAAACTCCAAACATACTATCATTATTATCATAATTCACATGTTCTTAACTATTCTCCTCCTTACTTCACATAGTAAGTTAGTGGAAAGATTGAGAGATATTCTCTAACAATATCAAAGAAATGTCTTGCTAAGTCTTTTATAAAGTCATCTAACATTTATAATTTCATAGATATTAAATGTCTAAATGTTTCTCATGATATACTATATTTTGCACAACTTTGATAATGGCCTAATAGTCATAGCAAAAAATAATATGCTTAGTAGCTTACAAATTGCTATTCCAATTTTTTAAAGAAATTGTTCAATCCATGTAACATCTTGTACTATTTATAATACAACATGATATTTAACTTCCATGGATGATAAGAAAAATACTCTTCACCATTTTATATGATTTCCATATAATTGGATAAAAAATCATGTTTAAGAACTTTAACACTTTTATCTTCTTTCCAATTAGTATGATCATATACTTTTAAGATCTTTGATGAGGTGGACTTAAATATTAAACCACAAAACATTATAGTCGTAACATATCTTGAGATTTAGAAGGTGGCTTTCATATTACTATAGTTAGATTTTTACAGTGTAACCACAAGTTGATTTACAGAAAACTAAATATCTAGTCTCATATTGGTTAGGTACATAAGTACTATAATGATCTAGTAATATTATGTAGGATCAATTAATTTACCTTCTATAGTAGCCTTAAATCTAGGATTTATTGGGATAAATAATTTACAACAATCCAACATGCTATTTTTTTTACATAGTTCAATTAAGTACTTCTAAGCTAGCATAATATCATCTTCTTTTAGACAAAGTTTCATTCCCTTATAATAGTGGATCAATTCAAGATTTAACATATCAAATCATGAAGACATATTATACTTAAATTTGTTTGAGTTTTTGTGATTATAATATGTCATCCACATGAAAGGCCAATAGCATCTAAATCTACCTATTTTTCATGAGGATGTAAATATTAGTATCTCTTTTTAACTTTATAAACTTTTAATTATTCAAAAAATCATCAATATTGGGGTACCATACTCATGGAGCTTACTTAAAGTCATAATGACTTGCATATGAGTGTATCATTTTATACAAAGTCTTCTTCTAGCAGGTTCATATATATTTCTTCCTAAAGATATTAATGAGTGGCTAGGTACCCCTACACTCAACCATATGAATACGAGTGTGTATGCATGATCCAGTTGAACTCCAGATACAAACTAGTTGTCGCATCCAAATAGTTACACATTGATCATAGTTCGTTGTCTTTCCACCTAGACTAGTATTTACTTTTTCACGTATGGTTTAGTCCAAAGTGAGGCAAATGATGTAATCCTAAACTAGTGCTACTCCTAGAGGTGATGGAAAATAATCTTAATTTAAGCTAATAGTCAATAAGAAGCAAAATCTAACCTAGCCTAAGTGCAATGAGAATCTTTCTTGAATCATTCGTATGCATCTTGGATCTTGTGTACTACTTGTGGGATTACCAAGCGCACATTACTTAAGCACTACTAGATACGCTACTAGGTTACCAAGTAGTTGCACTTAAATGTTCGTGATTAAGTCGTACTCATTCCATGTTAATTAGTAGGAAGTGTAAATGAAATAAAGGAAATATTAACTAAAAAGACAATAATAAATAATCAACAAATAAAATGATTAAAAACTAAGTGAATGCTACAATGATAGAGTAATCTCAATCTTTATTGCTGATCGTGTGCCTGTCCAAGTACGTCACACTCAAACAAAGGTTCCGTACAATTACAATTATCACACTGTGAGCATGCATAGGGGAAAGAACTAAAAACTAACTAAAAACTAACAAAATGATTCTACTCTAAGACTTATCTATTGACTTCTTTCCTATGCGCTCAAATGTTATATTTATAGGCCTACACAGGAATTACAATATCGTGTATTTGATATCATTACCCAAGTTGCGATATCGCATACCTGATATCGAGGAAATGATATCAGAGCTTGGCAAACCATAATTCATCATACCTCCATGACTAAATAACAACTTGTCCTCGAGTCAAAAAAAATGAGAATGAGTTCCATTGGTTACACATCGGATAGCTATGGGATTATTAACTAACTAGGAATTACTCATGCTGCAGTATGGGATTAAACAAAACAAAATTGGGATATAGACATAGAATTACAAAAGACAAAATTGTTGGAACTCATGTGGTTCCTAGCAGCAGTGGCTCCTCCATGGTCCTCTTCCCCTTATCTTGTGCTCCAGGCTTTGGAAATGGATGTTTCTAGAGGAGCACCTGAAGCTTTTCGTCTTCAGTCCAGGGATCCTGTACTATCCATGCTAATTCTCCAATGTTTGATGGAGTTAGCACCTTCCATGGGCATGGAAGTTGTAGGAACATTTGATTGGCCTTAATGTACCAAGCAGCAAACATCCATTGTTCCTCTTCATAGGCTTTGGCTTTGTCTTTGCATTCTTGATAAACTATGAATCGTTGACCCAAATCTACCGTGACATCTTTTTGTCCTTGGTAGCTAGTCTTGACCACCTCTAATTCAGAATTTTCCACCTCTAATCTCTGAAATGTTTTCTTGTGTTCAACAAATTTTGCCTCATACTTAGCATAGGTGGTTGGTACTTATTTCTCTAAGTATGTTCTCAGGCATCCTACTGTCAACATGGCCAAGTTAGCATATTGTAGGTTTGTCAACTTCATGTACTCTGTGAGATCTTGTATCTATAGGTCCTAGCTTTTTAGTTCTACTTGGTGGATGAAGGCATAAGTATCCAATATGGCCCGCTAATCAGCGTTTTGAGCACTAAGAGTGTTGATATGGGTTTTGGCCATATGGATTTCTTTCTCAATAACCTTCTTGTACATCCCCACGTGATCTCTGAAATGCTCCTTGAGCTTCTTATGTCACTTGGACTCATTCTGCCATGTGCTTATTTCAATTGCCATCTTCTGATGAATCGCATGCACCTCTTCCATTGAGAGGGTTCTATTTTCTCTGGCTAAGTGATTCATATCCTGATTGACCCTTATTAATTGTTCTCATAATTGTTGAAAATTTTCTTCAAAAACATTCTTCTATTTTTCTACTATGGTCAACTGGAGATTTTTGGTGGCAAGGTGTTTATTTTCTTCTTGTAAGGCCTTGAGTGCTTTGGCATGTGCATACGTTTGAGCTTGTGCCTTGGAAGCATCCTAATCAGCCTTCTCTCTTTCCTCTACCACTCTTTTATTCTCTTCTAGAAATTTATTTAGTTGCTCTATCTGAAAGGATTCTAGCTAGTCTGCAAGGATGAATTGGGATGGATCCTGCTATGCAGCTTGTAGGGTGATGAACTTCTCTTGGAGTCTTTTCAACTCCTCCTCTGCATGTTTGGCCCTAACCTCTGCCATGACCAGATTTTATTTTGTAGAGATGAGGTCTGACTATGTTGCTGTGACATCTTGAGGGATGTCAAACAAGGACATCATCACTTGTCTTGTCTACAACAACGGATCCAAAACATCCTCATGATCTACAGGAGTCATTGAGGAACCAGCCAAGGCTTGGGCATTGCGTGATCTTGTAAAATTTTTTGGTGGCACAATAGAGACATTGAATGATTCTTTGATGTGGTCTACAACCACTTCTGCTACTCCTGTTACATCCTGGTGCTGCATGATCACCACTGTGGTACCTTCACCAGTTTCTAATTGCACTTGGAAAGATGCAATATTTCTAGAGATCTATTGCAACCAGTGTGATTCCCCTCCTCCTATTTGGATGGGCACCTCATCCCATGCATAGCAAATTAAGATTGTGGGCTATATGGAATCATTAATGACTTTGAAGAGATTTTCCTCATCACGAATTCTCCAACTGATCGATTCAACAATGGCCCTGAGATGGCTCATCGATGATCGATAGTCTTACGATGGTGGTGGCAGCTGGTCTTGCTAGCTTGTAGGTTGTGTGATGGACCCCACTTCCTATTGTTGACTAGGCCTTATGTCTAAAAGTTGGCTAGGCCATGGAGTTTGAGGTGCAGTGGGCCCCATCATTTGTTCTTGCTCATGCTCCAGTGTCTCACCAACATCTTTCTTTGGTGCCTGTGGCTTTAGTAATTTGGCAAACGAAGAATTTTGAGCCTTTTGGTGATGTCATTAGTGTATCCCAAAATTCCAAGATGTCGACACAGCTTCCTGATTAGGTAGGGAAAAGACAATGCAAACTTCCCTGTCTTACATTCTTCAAACTGCCTTAAAATTTCTATGAGATATAGATGGGTTAGGTTGACATCAACCTTGCCCATCAAAATGGCACTTCCTCTAGTTGCATAGGTGGAAATCTTGTTTAGTCCTTTTGTTGGGAAAATGTGATATGTGCCAATTTTAAAGTAGATCCTCTCTTCACGTGTGAGCTCTCCATATGTTTTATCCTCCTTGCCATACATCCTTTTTAACCATATCTTTTGTGCATCAGCATTAGAGCGAGTGGATAGGTGAGCAACCTTGGGCCCTAATATTCAGAAGGTATAAAACTTCCAAAATGGCCTTGGCAGAGAAATTAATAGAAATCCAACCAATATCAATGGTGGTACCTTCTTCCTTGTTGTGCCAAAATTGGTACATCTCCCCCAGGTACCAATCACCACTCCCAAAGAGAACAGGCCATAGTAGAGACCCTTTAAGTTGGTCTTTGACTACCTCAAGGGAAAATTTAGTAAAAGGCCCAAAATTGAGTTCCATAATCATAGTTGCTGACGTGGACCTTTCATGAATTTCTTGAACACATTCCGAAGACAATATGAGATGTTGTCCCTATTTAGGTACCTTGCCTTCTCCACCTTTTGCATGTCCAAATTATGTAGTAACAGGAGGTTCTTGATGAATGCTGAATGATTATTCCTCCTGCTCTACATGTTCTTCAAGAAGCACTTAGCCTTTACCTCTCCTTGGTCGTTTGGATGCACCCTGAGAGGGTCCTCCTTGTTGTCCTCATTTAGGAGTCATTTGCAATCACATGGGACTGACTATTAGTAAGGCCATTTACAAAATTTAATTTATTCCTTACTCCTTGCCCTTAATAGATTCATTTCTTGCCTAGTGTGATTCAAAGTTAGAAATTTTCATGAAAATTCCCATAAAGGTTTTGATATTGAGCCCAATTTGATTAGGTGACTCCAAAAAATAATTTTTATGATTTGGGTGAAGAAATAAAATTAATTTGGCAAACATTTTTAGCATTTTTAAGGTCACTTACCCTTTATGATATCCTTCAAGCAACGATGAAGTGTGAAAAAACTACATGCAAGTTGGAGCATACCCTTCCCCCATGACTAAGCTAAACACTCCGAGTTTAAGCAAGTTCGATCAGAACGAGAATCAAAGCGTTAATGAGCAAAATATTGATGTTTGAATGATAGGTGTGTAAGATCAAAAATTTGTGGAAGAAAATTGCAACTCCCCTCACATCAATAGTGAAAAATGACGTTGACGTGTGTGAGGGGGTCCATATATATTGTTTTTGTGGATGCGATATCATGTACCCACTAGTGTAGACCTGATATTGTGTTCCTTTTGAAATAGGGTACTTGGAAAAATTGATAAATTTTTGAATTTCCAAGGCAAAAAATGAAGGATTTAAGGTTAATTCAAAAGATCTAGGGTAACACTGAAGAGACCGAAAGGCACCAAAAGTGTAATGAAGTGGAATTTTACAATGAAGTTCATGAATGGAGGGAGAAAAAAGGACATGTAGTAGTACAAAGGAAAAGTTTGAATTAAAATGATGATAAAGAAAAAGATAATTGTAGAAATGAAATACTTGGAGGGTATAAGATGATGTGGTGATGTGCAATGAGTACAAATTACAAAAGCTACACAATTGGTTCCTCCCCAAAGTAGGTTCCTACCTATCATGCCCTTATGTAACCACACGTTAAAATGTCTGTAGGTACTAAAAGGGTTTAATGCAATTTGCACTAGTGCAACAAAACACACACATGTAAAACCATCGTGATGAGGTATGAGTTCTATGCTACACAAGACACAAGTCAAAAATATATAAATAGCGAGATGAGATGAATCATAGAAGGGGTTGCAGAGATCAAGATGTGAGGTAACTAACCCTGGGCACAATGAATCCTAAGTGTGGGACATGATTAATGTATCATTGGCCCTTCACTCCATAATCAAGACCAAGTCCATGCCTCTGATCAGTGATATCGCATTGTTTCATCCTAATGACAAAAAACCATAAGGGCATCATGATAGCAAGGCATACGATTACTTGGTGTTTTTTCCAAGGGAGGAGTGTTTTAAGTTTTTCTACAGCATGTTCTTCCTTGATCTTTTCTTTGCTATTTTTCTTTTCTTCTCTTCTTTTCTTCTTCTAGCCGCTTTGGCACTTTATCCTTTCCAACAGTGAACCAGAGAAGCCACCAACCTTTNACTTTGGCACTTTATCCTTTCCAACAGTGAACCAGAGAAGCCACCAACCTTTAGGCATGGGTGCATGTCTTTCCAGTAAGACCCCTAGAATAGTATTGAGGTTCTTTATTGAGTGCCTTTATTACTCTTGCTCCCATTTGGTGTTAGATGTACAAGGATTTTAGTACAATCACGCTGCATTATAGCACATACAAATGTCATCAAAGAGAATCCATAAGTTCCCTTGATGTCACACCCTGGTCATTCCCTCTTAGTCCATTATTCTTCGCTCTGGGCATAATGAGTACAAAATTACTTTAAGTTTTAATGATGACAAGAATATCATCATACCAAGAGTAGAACCTCTTATTAATAGAATGGGTGGATGGATGTTGTAAGCTCACTGTTCAAAGAATTAGTCACTTGAGACTCAATAGCATAGAACAACACCTAAACTGACAAGTCACATGAGTACTTTATTCATCAATGAGATTACCCTTGAAAAGATAAAACAAAAAATTGAAAATGAAAAATTGGAAAACAAAAAATTGTAAAATCAAAGAAAAGGAAAAACATTTACTAATTCTACTTGTTAGAATGGAGGATATCCCCTATGACTAAACTTTTGAGGATGGCTAAAATTAATAAATGGAAAATGTGGATCCATGCATCTTGGAAATGTTGGAGTCTGTTCATAGACAAACCACTGGGTTTCTTATGATGTGGCAGTAGGAATGTATCCAAACTGGGGTTCACACACTTGATTAAGGTAGGCATAGTGGGGCAGATTATAAGATGTAGTTATGTGATAAGGAGTTGATCCACTATGGCACTCATGACTGTAAGATGGTATGCAAGGATCGATATGTCTCCCTATGTAGTTATATTCATTAGGCTACATGGTTGTTGAAGTGTTGATTCGTGGCCTGGATAAGGTAACAGGAGTTTTTGAGTTCAAGGGGGAAGATGCATCATAGTGCTGGACTTGTGCTGAGTTGGAGGATGCAGTGGTTTCAGAACCATGTTGTCTCTTTCTATGGTCATGCCTAAAGAAAGGATGCTTTCAACATTGTGGAGTACCTCCACTACTATTGACAGTAGTAGCACAAGTAATGTTCATGGGTTGGTGCTGTGGTGTAAAACCTTCTAGTGTTACTGGTGGCAATACAAAATAAGACAAAGGATGAGAATATTGAGGGTGAGGAGAAGTGTAAGGAACATGAGGTGGTGATCTTGTGGGAGAGGACATGGGTTGATAGTACTTAGGAGAATGATAAAAATGAGGTGAAGTAGAGAATGTTGATCCAGTTGGGAAAATAGGATGCTAAGCATAATAAGCGCTTGGGTTTGGATGGTATGAAGGGTGTGACCAGTTTGACAGTGGCCTTCCCCATGACTGGGGGTTTTGCCACTGTGGTTGAACATGGCATTTTTTTACGAAATCTAGATGTAACATCCCTCCCTAATGCTCATGTAAATGTAACAAGATTGGGAATTGGCCTTTGGCATGATCATACAAGCAAACATCACATTGATACATATGATTTGCAATTGAGCTCCTATCCTTATTTTCTTCAACCCTTCTTTCTGATTGTTGAGTGGTGTTTTTTCCTATTTCTTAGTTTGGCATGGTTCCACCTCTAATAATGTTGGCATATTCTTTGCATTTTTCATGTACCCATTCCATCATCTTATTGATCTTTGCCTCAGTTTCCTCTAGTGATTGTAGTATTGGCAAAGATGATCCCACCTCTGTGAGGTGAGTTGATTTCTCCTGTTCATGGACCTTTGTTATTTTGAGATTTTGGTCCTATTTAGATCTTTCAAAATTCCCCTATTTAGCTATTTCTCCTTCTTCTTTTTCTACCCACTTAATAAGCTCTTGGAATTTGTGGGTTCATAGCTCATATAGTTGGCCTAGGGCATAGATCCCTAGGGTCTCCCTTGTTTCATTACAAAGCCCATCTATGATATGATACATTAGCCTTTCCTCAAAGAACCCATGGCCTGGGCAATTGTTTAACAATGAATAATATCTTTCTAAGGCCATGTACAAGGGTTCATGTTGCCCTTGTTTCCACTCTTGGATTTGTCTCCTCAAGGTTGACACTCTTGCATAGGTTTGATATCTTTCAGTGAAGAGTTCTACCATTGTTGGCCAATTATGAATTTTTTTCAGCTTTAAAGACTTGTACCATACTTTTTCTTTGCTAATGAGTATCATAGGAAAGAGCTTAATTTTTTGCCACCCATTATCAATATTGTTCCATGCACAGGCATCGTAGAAGGCTTGTAAATGATGTTGCCAATCTAAATCATAGCCTCCTGAAAACTTAGGAAAGTTGTTTAAGTCAAGCCTAGGTAGATGGCTTTCCTTACGATGCCTATGGGATATCAAACAACCTCTTGTATATACATTAGGCTCTTAGTGGCTAGTAGAGGTTCATTGTCACTAGGTAGGTTATGAGTTGATGAGTTGAAACAATGTTGTCTTTGTTCATCTTGGCGTTCTTAGCTTTGCCTATGGGTTCAATTTCTAATTCTACGCCAACCCCTTGAGAGATGTTCATCTTTGTCATGACCTAACATTGAAGGAGCAGAGGAAGAGAAAGAGTTGGAAGACTCATCATAACTTTTGTAAGTCTTCCAATCATCCCCTAATGTAATGTTACTAAGCATTGAGAGGGTCCTAGACCTTATGGGCCCCTTCATTCTATGAAATGTCCCATCCTCACTAGAGGTGTCAAAGTTGGATGAAAAGAGTCCTTGAGTACTATTGGGGTGTTCATGAACATAGGAGACCCCTGCATAAGATTGAGTACTTCAAACTTCATCTTCATCATCTATATTTCGTTGGTTCTCCAATGAATTACCTCGCTAGTTGTTGCATTATCATAGTCTTGTGAGAGAGACATTGTTGTGAATTGTGTGTGACTTATTTGCAATTACTTTCTTTCCAAAAGACACATTGTTAAGGCTTCATTATAGCAATCTTGGATGATATAACTAATCTAAATAGCTAGCACCATCCCCGGCAACGGTGCCAATGATGAGTGGCTAGGTACCCCACACTCAACCATACGAATATGAGCATGTACACACGATTTGGTCGAACTCCACAGACAGACTAGTTGTGGAATCCAGATAGTTACATGTTAATCGCAATTCATTGTCTTCCCACTTGGACTAGTATTTACTTTGTCACATATGGTTTAGTCCAGAGTGAGGAGAATGATGTAATCCTAAACTAGTGCTACTCCTAGAGACGATGGAAAATAATCTTGATTTAAGCTAATAATTAATAAGAAGCAAAATCTAAACTAGCCTAAGTGTGATGAGCATCTATCCTGAATCATCTGTACACATCTTGGACCTCATGTACTACTTTTGGAATTACCAAAAGCACATTACTTGAGCACTAGTAGATACGCTACTGGGTTACCAAGTAGTTGCACTTAAATGTTTGTGATTAAGTCATATTCATTCTGTGTTAATCAACAGGAAGTGCAAATGAAAATAAAGGAATATTAACTAAAAAGACAAAAATAAATAATTAACAATTAAAGTAATTAAAAACTAAGTGAATGCTACAATGATGGAGTAATCTCGATATTTATTTTTGATCGTGTGTGTGTCCAAGTATGTCACACTCAAACAAAGGTTTTGTACAATTACAATCATCGCACTGCGGGCATGCACAGGGGAAAGAATTGAAAACTAATTGAAAACTGACAAAATGATTCTACTCTAAGACTTATCTATTGACTCCTTTCCCGTGTGCCTGAGTGTTATATTTATAGGCCTACACAAGAATCACGATATCGTGTATTCAATATCGTTATCCAGGCTACGATATCGCGTACCTGATATCGAGGATCTGATATTGAGGCCTGGCAAACCAAAATTCATCATATATCTATATAAAAATGTTAATTTAACATTTATTTATTGTATCTTCCATTTGAACTTGGTCTAAAAAAAAGATAATAACTCAAAAAGTTATTATTTAGGTTGTTGGTACAAAGGTTTCTTTATAATCAATTCCTTTAAATTGTGAAAAATCTTTTGCAACTAACCATGGTTTATATTTATCTAATATATCATCTTATTTTAATTTGGTCACAAATACCTATCTATTCATAATAGGTTGATGATCTTTTCAACATGAAACCAATTCCTAAACTTCTCATTTTTCCATCATCACAATTTCTTCTTCCATTTCTTTCATCTACTATTCCATTATAAAATCTTAATTTATAATTTTTGGAACATTTTAGTAATAATGTTACTTTAATAGATTTCCTAATAGTGGATTATCATAAGCCTTGGTACATTAATATTAATATTTTCTTAATGATGAGTGGCGAGGTACCCCTACACTCAACCATACAAATACAAGCGTTACACGCACGATCTGGTCGAACTCCGCAGACATACTAGTTGTGGTATCTAAACAGTTAGCCTTAGGTTGCAGTTTACTATCTTCCCACCTGGACTAGTATTAGCTTTGTCACATATGGTTTAGTCCAGGGTGAGGTGTATGATATGGTTTCTAACCTAATGCTACTCCTGAAGGCAGTGGAAGATAATGTTAACTAAGCTAAGAGAGAAAGGGTGAGAGAGAATCTAAGCTAGCCTACGTGCAATGAGCATCTGTTCCTTAATTATCCATACACATCTTGGACTTTGTGCATGACTACTACTGGGATTACCAAGTGCAGATCCTAGGTATGCTACTGGGTTACCAAGTAGTCACACTTAAATGCTCATAATCAAGTTGTACTCATTCCGTGTTTAATAGGAGTTTTAAGGGTGAGAGATATTAACTAGGAAAGTAGCAAATAACAACTAATTAAATGATTAAGCTAAGTGAATGCTGCAACGATGAAGTAATCTTGATCTTTATTTTTGGTCATGTGCATGTCCAAGTACGTCACACTCGAATAAAGGATGTCGTACAATTACATTCACCACACTGTGGGCATACACTGGAAGGAAAAGGGTTGAGAGGAAAAATAGAAACTTAATACTTAAACTAAGAATTGAAAGACTAACTGAAAAACTAACTATCGGATTTTTCTACCTCTTATTTATAGATGAGGAGACAGGCTGCGATATCGTGTATGCGAGATTGCGGTTGACCAAAATGTGACTCATCATACCCCCACGACTAAATGAAAACTCATCCTCAAGTTACAGTGATGACATGGTGGATAGGTATGGGATTATTGAATGGTGATAATGGGTTTATGCCGCAGTGTGGAATCAAAAAAAATTGGGACACAACACAAAGAATGTGCTACAACTACAAAATTGGCAGAACTCATGTAGTTCTTGGTGGCGGTGGCTCCTCCATTGGTGCTTTCCCTTTGTCTTGTGCTCTAGGTCTTTGTCTTTGATGGCATTGAAGTATGGCATGGAGTTTCTCCTCTTCAGTCTGGAGATCTTGTGCCATCCATGCTAATGTTTCAATGTTTGATGGAGTCAGCACTTCCCATGGGCAGGGTAGTTGCGGAAACATTTGATTTGCCTTAACATACCATGCCACAAATACCTGTCGTTCCTCCTCATAGGCTTTGGCTTTGTCTGTGTATTCTTGGAAATCTGCAAGTCGTCGAGCCAAATCTATTGCGACACCTTTTTGGCCTTGGTAGCTTGCCTTCACCACCTCAAGCTCAGAATTTGCAATCTCCAGTTGTTACAATACCTTCTTGCGTTTTGCAAATTCTATTTCATATTTGATGTAGGTGGTAGCTACCTATTGCTTGAGCTATGTTCTCGGGTGTCCTACTATTAACATGGCAAGGTTGGCATACCGCAAGTTTGCCAACTCCATGTATTCTGTAAGATCTTGGATCTACAGGTTCCGATTCTTAACTTCTGCCTAGTGGACAAAGGCATATGTGTCCAATATGGCCTGCCAGTCAGTGTGTTGCGCACTGATAGCATTGATGTGGGCCTTGGCCATATGGATCTCCTTCTCAAGGATCTATTTGTACATTCCCACTGGTCTCGGAAGTGCTCCTTTAGCTTTTCATGCCATTTAGCCTTATTTTTCCACACACTTATTTCAATATCTATCTTTTGACGGATAGCACGTACCTCCTCCATTGAGAGGGTTCGATTTTCCCTAGCTAAACGTCTCATGTCTTGGTTGACCTGGATGAATTGTTCTTGCAACTGATGAAAGTGTTCCTTGAGAACATTCTTTTGCTTTTCCACAGCGGTCAACCGAAGGTTGTCAGCAACAAGTTGCTTGTTCTCTTCTTGTAAGGCCTTGAGTGCCTTAATATGCGCATGATTTTGCACTTGTGCTATAGAGGAATCCCAAACAGCTTTCTCTTTTTCTTCTGCCACCTTTTTATTCTCCGTTAGCAACTTGGTTAGTTGCTTAGTTTTGAAATGGTCCAGCTAGTCTGTGGAAATAAATTGCAAAGGGTCCCACTGTGCTGCTTGTAGGGCCAGAAGCTTTTCTTGCAATTTTTGTACTTTTGCTTCAGCATGCTTGGCCCTCACCTCTGTCAAGACCAACTTCCCCTTAGTGGAAATGAGGTTTGATTCAATTGCTGTAACATCTTGAGGGATGTCAAATAGGGATGTCATTACTTGCCCTATTTGTAGCAATCAATCAAGCGCATCCTTGAGTTCCGTAGGAGTCATTGAGGTTCCGGCCAAAGTTTGAGCATCCCATGCTCCTGTGAGATCTGCCTGTGGTACAACATGTACATTGAATGATTCTTTGATGTGATATGAGACCACATCTGTAGCTCCTGCTATGTCATGGTGTTGCATGACCACCACTATGGCCCCTTCACTAGTTTCTAATTACACTTGGAAAGACGTAGTGTTTTCCAAGATCTATTATGACCAAATAATTTTCCCTCCTCCTGTGTGGATGGAGACTTCAATCCTTATGTGATTCAAAGAAATCATGGGCTATATAACAGCATCGATGATGTGGAAGAGATTTTCATCATCATGACTTCCCCAACTGACTGTCTTAGCGATGGCCTTGAGATGGCTCATCGACGGTCTGTAGTCTTGTGACAGCGGTGGTTGGTCTTGGTCCATGCTAGGTCCTACTTCTTGTTGTTGGCTGGGTCCTGTACTTGGAGGTTGGCTGGGTCCTGCAAGTTGAGTTGTAGTTGGTCCAGTCATTTTTTCTTCTTCTTGTTCTGGTCCCAGCGTCTCACCAGTGATTTTCCTTGCAACTGGTGGCTTTAGCAATTCAGCATATGAAGCATTCTAGGCTTTTCAGAGGACATCATTAGTGTATCCTCTGATCCCAGCACGTCGGTACAGCTTCCTGATAAGACAAGGGAAGGGCAATGCCATCTTCCTTGTCTTTTGTTCCTCAAACCACCTCAGGATCTCCATTAAGTATAGATGATGCAAGTTAGCATTAACCTTTCCCATTAGCACTGCACATCCTCTTGCTACATACATTGATATTATTTTTAAGCCCTTCATGGGGAAAAGGTGATACATTCCAATTTTGAAGTAGATCCTTTCTTCTGTCATCAACTCTCCAAATGTCTTGTCCCTGCCATATGCCCTTTCCAACCAAACTTGTTGCACATCAAGGTCTAAATGGCTAGAAAACTATGCAACCTTGGGCCTTGTATTCGAAAGGTTTAATACTTCTAAAATGGCTTGCGTGGAGAAATCAACTATTACACCACAAATATTAACAGTTGTGCCTTGTTCTCTGTTGTGCTAGAACTGGTACATCTCCCCTAGGTACTAGGCACTACTTTCAGAGAGGGTAGGCCATAAGGGAGACCCTTTGAGGTGATCCCTAATAGCCTCAAGAGAAAACTCTGCAAAAGATTCAAAGTTTAATTCCAAATACACTACCGCAAATGTGGACCTTTCGTGGATAGCTTGAACACAATATTGGGGCAATGTGAGATGTTGTCCTTGTCCAGGCATTGCATCAGCTCCTCCTTCTACCTGCCCAGACTATACAGTAGGAGGGTCCTCTTGATGAATGCTAAATGATTGTTCCTCTTGTTCTGCATGTTGTCTGGCAGGATTTTGTCTTTTGCCTCTCCTAGGTTGTTTGCTTCCACCTTGAGCAGGACCTTCTTGTTGTCCACGTTTCGGGGCCATCTGCAATCACACGAGGTCAAGTGTTAGTAAGGTTGTTTCTGAAGTTAAGTTATACCTTACTACTTGCCTTAACTAATTTAATTTATTCTATCTCCATGTGATGTTTCCCGAATGATTGTAATAGTACTTTCTATTACTTAGGTGGTTTCCAATTTTAGTTTCATGGTATACTTAGGGATAAAATTATTTTTGGCATAATTTAATCATAATGTTATAGCTAATTACCCTTGGTAATGTCCTTTGGGCAATGATAATTTCCAAAAAAGTTAGATGTTA
The DNA here is from genome assembly GCA_015680685.1 of Gnetum montanum. Taxonomy (NCBI): domain Eukaryota; kingdom Viridiplantae; phylum Streptophyta; class Gnetopsida; order Gnetales; family Gnetaceae; genus Gnetum; species Gnetum montanum. The sequence continues at coordinate 396,962 of MNCI01012796.1, forward strand.
TTTGGTGGGCAATGATAATTTCCAAAAAAGTTAGATGCTATTCGATGTGTGCCCCTTCCCCATGACTAAGCTGAACACTCCAGGTTCAAGTAGGTTTAAATGGAATGAAAATCGGAGTACCAGCAAGCAAGATATAGTTAGACAAGCAAGGGTCACTCAATTGCAAGTCGTAGAGAAAAAATTTGAAAAGTTCCCCCATGTGAATTGTGAAAAAATGCTAACTGTTGCGGGGAGGAAGGGGGGGGGGGCGTTCCTTTTTATAGGTAGATGGGACACGATATCGCGTACGCGATATCACGGCCCTAGTGATATTGGCACAACAATAAAAATACAAAATTTTTAAAGATTTTCTAGAAATGAATGTTGTAAACTTAGGATATTGAGCTATTGTTAAGAGATTCTAGGGTAATTTAGCTTGTTGCAAAGGCACGAATAATGATGTGTGGTGTGATTGACCAATAAAACCTTGGGTGGTAAGTGAGAGAAAAAGGCCATGTAATGGTACATAGGAACGTTATTATTTAGAGGGGTAGTAGTAGGGAAAGAGAATCGTTGGAAAATATGTTGAGGGTAATAAATGGTGTGTGCAAGGTGGGTCATGGGTGCAAATTACAAAAGATTACACAAGTGGGTCCTCCCCAAAGGAAGTTCCAACCTTTAATACCCTTGTGTAACCACACTTAGAAGTGTCCATGGGCACTCAAAGGGTTAAATGTAATCCACATCGATTCCACAAAACACACCCATGTAAATATCACTGGAATGAGGTAAGAATTCTACGCTGCACAAGACACAAGTTACAATTACATGAACAACTAGATGAGATAGACTACAAAAGGGATTGTAGAGATTGGGACATGAGGTAACTGACCCAGGGCACAATGAATCTTGCATGTAAAGCATGATTAACATGTCATTAACCCATTGTTCCAAGATCAGGACCAAGTCCATTCCTCTGATCAGTGACATCGCATTGTTTCATCCCATGATGAGCGACTATGAGAGTACCAGAACAACAAGGCGTACGATCACTTGGCATTTTGTTCAAGGGAGGAGTGATTTTTGTTTTGTGGCACTTCCTTTATATTTTTTTTTCTCTTCTTCTTTTTCGCTTACTAAATCCAGAGAAGCCACCAACCTTCAGGCATGGGTGCATGTCTTTCCAGTGGAACCCCCTAGAACAGTATTGGATTCTTGAGTGCCCTTTTGATTACTCTTACTCCCATTTTTCGTTAGATCTACAAGGATCTTAGTACAATCATGTTGCATGATAACTCCCACAGATGTCACCAAAGAGAATCCACAAGTTCCCTTGATGTCACACCCTAATCATTCCCTCTTGGTATGTCCTTCTTCATTCTAGGTACAATGGACACAAAATTAATTTTAAGTTTTAAAAATGTCAAGAATATCACTACACCCTTGAACAGAACCTCTTATTTGTAGAATGGATGAGTGGATGTAATGGGTTCACTATTCCAAATAATT
>MNCI01012796.1:400010-410724 GCA_015680685.1 Gnetum montanum
GTTATCAATGTTGTTCCATGTACAGGCATCATAGAAGGCTAGTAAATGTTGTTGTGGATCTAAGTCATAGCCTCCTGAAAAAGCAGGAAAGTTGTTTAAATCAAGCCTAGGTAGGCGGCTCTCTTTACGATGCCTACGGGAGATTCGAATAGCCTCTTGTATTTGCGTTAAGCTTGTAGTGGCCAGTAGGGGTTCATCGTCATCAGGTAAGTTATGCTTTCATGTGTTGGGATGATGTTGCTTTTGTTTATGTTTATAAGAAATCCCCACCTCGGGTTGTGTACTCCAATCTTCATTGTCATATAATTCGTTGGTTCTCTAATGAACTTCCTCACTAGATGTGACATTATTATAGTCTTTTAGGAGAGGCATGGTTGTGCAATTGTGTGTGAATTTATATGTGACTTTTTATAATTATTTCTTCTTCCTAAGAGATATATCCTTAATTCCTATACAGCGACCTTGTATGATATAACTAATCTAGATAACTAGCACCGTCCCCAGCAACGACGCCAATGATGAGTGGCGAGGTACCCCTACACTCAACCATACGAATACGAGCGTTACACACATGATTTGGTCGAACTCTGCAGACGGACTAGTTGTGGTATCTAGATAGTTAGCTTTAGGTTGTAGTTCACTGTCTTCCCACCTGGACTAGTATTAGCTTTGTCACATATGGTTTAGTCCAAGGTGAGGTGTATGATATGGTTTCTAACCTAATGCTACTCCTGAAGGCAATGGAAGATAATGTTAACTAAGCTAAGAGAGAAAGGGTGAGAGAGAATCTAAGCTAGCCTAAGTGCAATGAGCATCTGTTCCTTGATTATCTGTACACATCTTGGACTTTGTGCATGACTACTACTGGGATTACCAAGCACAGATCCTAGGTACGCTACTGGGTTACCAAGTAGTCACACTTAAATGCTCGTAATCAAGTCGTACTCATTCCGTGTTTAACAAGAGCTTTAAGGGTGAGAGATATTAACTAGGAAAGTAGTAAATAATAATTAATTAAATGATTAAGCTAAGTGAATGCTGCAATGATGAAGTAATCTCGATCTTTATTTTCGGTCATTCGCGTGTCCAAGTATGTCACACTTGAATAAAGGATGTTGTACAATTACATTCACCACACTGCGGGCATACACGGGAAGGAAAAGGGTTGAGAGGAAAAATAGAAACTTAATACTTAAACTAAGAATTGAAAGACTAACTGAAAAACTAACTATCGGATCTGTCTACCTCTTATTTATAGATGAGGAGACAGGCTGTGAGATCGCGTACGCGATATCATGGTTGACCAAAATGTGACTCATCACCTAATCACCTACATCTTTAATTATTTGATATCATTCATGAGGCCTACATAAATCATCTATGTTGTTACTAGGTGTTGTATCATTAACATTGTCATCTTTAGTAGTACATTATTCTCTTCTATTTGATGTAGTTTTAGCTGAATGTTTATTAGTTTTTTGACCTTTTTCCTAATTATGTAATTTTATTTAATATAGGAATAGGTAGTTCAAAATCAACATCATATTTATTATTGTTATTTTCTTCATGATTCACATCATGGTAAAGAAAGTCATCTTTTACTTTATCATTCAAGAGCTTTTCTTCATTAAATGTCATATCTCTAGACACAATCAATTTCTATAGTTTAGATTCTTATATATGATATCCTTTCAAACGAACACCATATCCAAAGAAATATCCTTCTTTAGATTTTGATCTAATTTAGCTTGTGTTTGGATATGATAATAAACTCTATTTCTAAATATTCATAAATGGCCAACATTGTATTTCCCTTGATTTTGTGTCTTATTTGGACATTCAAATATTTGGTATAGAGTTTGGCTACAATTTATTATATAAACTATTATTCATAAAGCTTCACTCCAAAAACCATTTTTAAGTTTAGATTGGATAAGCATACACCGTACTACACATATCACTTTATTCTCCCTTTTAATGATGTCATTATTCTGAGGTGTAACACCCTAGTGTTTCAAACCTAAAACTTAGGTTTATTATTTATTTTCTTATGTTTGATTCTTAAGCATAATGATATATTTAAATATCATCATCATTATCGTAGCCTTGTCCAAATAAAATGGGGTCAGCTACATGAGTTTTTTTTTTTATCATTTGCCTCTATGAAAAGCATTCAAATCATCTTTGATCATTTTTTCTATGTCTTGATTGTTGCACATCACATCTAGGGAATGTCTTAGCATTTACAAAATCTAAAAAATAACTCATCCATAATATTTGGCAAGGTTTTATAATTAGCTATCAACCTAACTCTAGCCCTCCTTTCATATCTATGCTTGGGACTAGCATTGGCAAAGTTGGAATATTTAAATATATTATGTTAATGATATATTGTATCTTACTAGTGGTTTATGCTAGTATATTTAACTACTCTCTTATGCTTATGGTTATGCATCTTAATGTTTAAATCCTTAACTCTTTGTCTATATGTATTACATTCGTATCTTATGATTAGTATATCATGTTGTATTTGCTTATAATCCTATGTATCATGTTTCTTAACATAAGCCCTTATGTATTGGTAAGTATACAAGTTATATTATTTCTTATGTTTCTTAAGGTTTGTATCTTGGACCTTGCTCCTATTACATATTTGAAAATATTATTATTCTTATTATTATTTGGCATTTTCTAATGCTTGGTATCTTTTTTGAAGGATAAGTTTGAAGGATGGTTGTGCCCATTACTAGTATTTTATTAATGCTTACTATAATTTATTTAATTTATATTTTTATGTTACTTGATTTTAGAATAATGTAAGAATATAATAAAAGGAAATGTTAAATAGAAATTTGGGGTTTATTCTAGTTATTCTTTTATTTTATCTTAGAATCTATTCTTGGGCATGTAGGCCTATTCTAATATTTTCTAGATGTAATACCTTGTGTTCCTAACCCATGGTTTATATTTATCTATCTTTCATTAACCTATGGTTTGACATCCATTATGTCTTTCTATTTGTACTTATCAAGGATTGATCTCATAACATTTTCTTAAGTATTTTATTGGCGCACACTATTTTTATAAATTGAGAATTCTTTCTATAAATATACTTGTTGAATCTTTTTTCTTTTTTGAAACTCCTAATATTTTTTTGAAAATATAATTTTATTCCTCTTTTTATAATTATATTTGAAAACTATTTATTTCTTTTTGTTTTCTTACTAATAACAAATTGATAGAATGATGACACATGTTGTAACCTAATGGATATTTTGGAAAAATATTATCTTTTTTCAAAAACTTGCTCAAGCTTTATTCCATTATTTTTTACAATGGACTTGGACTTTCTAATACTTATTGAATTCTTTACTAGTTTTTATAATTATTGTGAAATTTATTAATATTCTATTGTGAACAATTATTTCTAAATTTACTTTAAAACCTAAGGATTATGTATAAAGCTAGGGTTATGTAGTTTGGTTTTTTTATGTTTTTTTCTTTAGTACTCTAGCAAATCTCTTATAAAGCATTTATTTCTTTTTTCTTTTGCATTTTTCTTGTTATTTTCTTTACTCATAATGTCAAATGTTCCACATATTTGATGTTTTTAATGTTATTGTCTTATGTATAATGTCTAATATAACATATATTTGACATTTGTTATCACATCTAGGAATGGGATGTCACAAATGTATTCCTTATTTTTCATGTCCTTGTAATTATTTTAACACTTGATTTGTGATTTTGATTTTAGTTTTATGCTAACTCTTGTTTTTCTTTTGTCTTTTGACATGTCTCTAATGGCATTTTTCATCATCATGACTCATGGTATGCTTACCATAACTCATGATAAAGTTCTTGGCAAAGACATGATTTTATATGAACCTAAAACTTAAACCAATGTATGCATTTCTCAAGTTGTTACATACATCATGATCCATGGTGAGGTCATGGTCTAGACCACAATCTACCCATAGGTCATAGTCAAGTGGATTTGCTAAGCAAAAAATGGCTTCGCTTATGGTAACATTATGGCTTTAACCACAACTTAACCAAGATAGATGGTTCATTTCTCATATTACATCATGAGCCATGGTTTACTTTTGGTTCTTGGATTTTGATCATAATGTATCATTGATTCACAACCTTTGGTAGCTCTAGTAGCTTGACTCATACATTCTTTGATTCTTTGACCACTTTTATATGAATTTTTAAGATTATTACGTAAGCATTGTGGAAACTCTAACTTGACCTCTAGTACTGGACTAACATTACCTATGATTATACCTCGGTTTATCTTATTTATGTGCTAATGGGTATGCATTATGAAGGGTAGAATTTGAGGACTAAGAACTTAGAAAGAGGGTTGAATATGTTCCCAAATTCGAACAACCCAAATAGCCAAAACCGCACATGAATTTATGGGCTTTCCCAACTTGGGTATGTTGACACTCAAAGGATAGAATCCTTACATACGTCTAGACTTTATTTCTTCAAGAATATGGTTTAGATGGCATCAAAACCTTTACAAAGCTTAAGCTTTGCTTAGAGTGTTTTCTCACAGAAAACACACTCAACCCTGCAAGGTTCCAACAAGCTTAAAATGTGGTTTCAAAGATCCCACAACCATTACAATGACATAAGCTCAACATAGAGTGTTTTCTCGTTAAACCCCCCAAGGTTTCAACAAGCTTGAAAGATGCCTTCTTGTAAGAAGCACATCAATCCCATAGAGCTACAAAGGAAAAAAGAGAATCAATAAGAGAATTTAACTATACTTTATAAATTCCTTGCAGTTAGGTTAACATAAAAGAATTCACAAATGATAGAGAAATAAGGGAAAAAATAATTCACTTGATGTATAAAATGATTGAATATTCCAATGAATAGTGCTTATCATTTTTGCAAAGATCCCTTCTATTTTATAGCCTTTTTCCTTCTCAAATAGCCCTTGAAATTTATGTAATGGCCAAGAAATGACTAGTTGGGACATCCAATTTGAGCTTGGGATGTCTCACTTAAAATTGGTCATTTGCAGATGGGACATCCAACTCAAAATTAGGATGTCTTACTTGGAACATCCTAGCTAGGACGTCTCACTTGGAACATCCTAGCTAGGATGTCTCAATAGCAATTGGGACATCTGTTGTTTTTATGGAACTTTGGCCTAAGATTGAGCTTTCAACTTTGGAATACTTGCTGATCTTTTGGGACATCTAGGTAGGTACCGGAACATCTTCATTTAGCTTGTAGGCTTTATACATCCTTGACATCTTGTAATCTCAGTTGAGACTTCAGCAATGCAAATCTCATTTTGATCTCTCAACTTGGTCTTGTCCTAATCTAATCATGGCTACATGTAGGTTCTTATCCAAACTCTTGTTTTTTTCCTTCACAGGTTCTATAAGTATTTCAACAAGCAATTTCCACATTCTCCAGTTTCCAAGGTTTTGACATACCAAAAGGTCAATAATCTCCCCCTTTTGGTGATTTCCAAAACTTGAGATAATATGTTAGTATAACACCATAATATGATATGATTAAACAAATTAAAGCACATTTGTGTGTGTGTGTGAAAATAATCCTATGGTAGCAAAAAAAAGGAAAAGGGATGTGTGTGTGTGTGTGTGTGAATAATCCTATGGTAGCAAAAAAAGGGAAAGGGATGTGTGTGTGTGTGTGAAAATAATCCTATGGTAGCAAAAAAAGGGAAAGGGATGTGTGTGTGTGTGTGTGTGAATAATCCTATAGTAGCAAAAAAAGGGAAAGGGATGTGTGTGTGTGTGTGAAAATAATCCTATGGTAGCAAAAAAAGGGAAAGGGAAAGGGAAATAAGATGAAATAGTTAATGATCACATAAACCATTAGCCATAATCACAAGAGGGAAACACAAGAAAATTAAAACATAAAAAATTATCTCAAAGACTATTCATATCTATCCATATATCCATAATGCATAATGCAAGAAAATATAAACCGTAATCTCAATTATAGTCGATATACACTAATCATTCCAAAACCTATCTCCAAAGTCTTGATAAACAATGCATATAGCATGATAGATACCATCACAATATGTCCAAACCATACAACCATTGATGAGTGGCAAGGTACCCCTACACTCAACCATATAAAACGAGCGTAGCACATGCGATCCGGTCAAACTCCGTAGACTAAATGCCTACACGCCTCATGGAACACTTAAGGTTAACCATTCGTTGTCTTCCTAGACTTACTTGTAGTTGTCACAGTGTATGGTTAAGTAATTCCGAGGTATATGATTTTTATAGTCTTTTTATGTTTTTATCCTATGCTATTGAGTTGAAGGGTTGAAAACTAATTGCTAACTCTAACTAATGACTAAGTCTAAATTACCTAGCGTCAGCATCCGTTCCCACTTACCATACACACCTTGAACTGATGCAACCATGGCTACCAAATGCTAATTGTCATTGGGATCACCACATGTAATGCACGTGCTCGAAGTGGTCGTACTGAGGCACTTAACTAGGAGGAAAGGGTTGAGAAAGCTAATCTAGCCTAAGTGCAATGAGTAGCCGATTCCTTGACTAACCGTACACATCCTGTGCACGACTACCACTGGGATTACCAAGCATAGATCCTGGATACGCCACTGTGTTACCAAGTAGTCACACGAAGATGCTCGTAATCAAGTCATACTCATACCGCGTTGCGATGAGCAGTTGATTCCTTGACTAACCATACACCTCTTTAGATGCTTGTAATCAAGTCGTACTCATATTGCATTACTAAGAGAAAGCAATAAATAAAATCCTATTCCATGCACTGCAAGGTTTATCTAGGAAGTTCATCTTTATTTTTGTACACAACTTGTGTTTAGGTACAATGTTGCTCGAATAAAGATCTGTTCACTTTAGGACTCCTACTGCGGGCACATGGAAAATATTCCATCTCTAGAGTGATCAAACTACCAGAGTTTCCCTACTTCTAGACCAGGATGAGGAAACAAGGGAGAACCACCTCTTATTTATAGATATGGCGACGGACTACGATATCGCGTACGCGATATTGTAGGGGACGATGCGATATTGCATGGGATGCGATATCATGGCCTATGCGATATCGCGTCTCATCATACCCCCATGACTGAATGAAAACTCGTCCTCGAGTTCCTTACAAAATATTGGAAAAGTATGAGATTATTAATGGGAATGGAACTAATGGGATGACATGTGAACGAATCATCATTACAAGACTTGACAAAACTGGTGTTCATGACAACAAGGGTGAACACCTTATTACAATGACATCAAGCCTTAGTTGGTAGTTGAGAAAGAGAGAGAGAAAGAAGTGTTGCTACTGCCAATGCCAAGATTGCGCCTTCTGTTGTCTGTCAGTAAGCACACCATCGATCTTGCTCCTTGCATAGCTACTTCTAGCACAGCTCCATTCCAAGTGGTTCCTCCAGATCCAATCCGTTGTTGCATGATTGCCATCTACACACACAACACAATCTTATATTAGCAAGGGTAAATGTATCATCATGTAATTAATACCTTGCTTCGGTGTAAGTCCATTGGCTGAGTTGTGGTATGGTTGATACAGATCCAGAGACTACCGAAAGTGTAGGGGTTAGGAAGAAAATCAAAAAATTCAGGGATAGGAGAAAATCGAAAAAATCGAGCCCCATACCCCCATGACTAATTGCGAACCTTCGGTAGCGTTAGAATGGAGAAAGAAAAGGAGTAAGAAAGATAGAGAAAAAGAGACAACAATAGCAATGATGAAATGGATGTCAAGATGGTAATGAGCAAAACAAAATTAATTGCAAAAATGTTAGGGAAAAGAAGTTAACTGGTGCACCAAATAGGAATGTCAGTGGGTCCTCCCCAAAGCAGGCTCATGCCCTTAATGCCCTAACAAACCCACATTCAAAAGAGTCCGTAGGATTTGGGAATGTCATTTGGAACAAGAGTTAAAGTCCTAACCACAAGAATTTACCAAAAAGAAAATAATGCGTCAACCAAAATATACACTAATGATACAACTGGCAATGAGATGAACAATGGAGAGAAGGGTGGAGAGAATAGAATGGAATGGAATTCCAAGAACAAGGTGGTGTACAGCCCCTTGTGAATTTCATGATTAATGTGACTTGGCAAGTCTCATTCCAAGTCTGGCCTCAAACCAACCACATCCAGTGACTTCACATTAATGCATTCGGCCAATCCATCCTCTTGAATAACAAGAATGCATCTCCAAAGAGCCACCACGATTCTGACGAAACAAAGAAGAGAATGGGAAGCAAGAAGGGCCTTAGTTAGAGGGAACACTTTTGGTTCCATAACCAGTGCTTGTAGCCCAAGTTTATTTCATCTAAGGGGTGTGCTTTGAATTCTCACTTTCTTTCTTCTTCTTCTTTTTTTTTGCTTTTTTTGTTTTGTGTTTTTATGCGTGAGAACCACACCATGCAAAGACTTGATTATTTTTATTGTCTCAACTTCCGATAATTGGGTAACATTGGAATGATAAGAAAACTCAAAAAGAAAGCATCCAAGCACCCAAGAGAATGACCAACAAAAATGCATCAAGTTCCCTTGAAGTCACACCCTTCTCAATCCTTGAGTCCTTTCTTAGTTTGAGAAATGCCCAGTCACCGATTCGTTAAAGTTCTTATTATGAAGGGGACTTGTACAATTCCAAGCCAAGAGAGACCATAGAAACTAGTGGATGGATGGATGAAGTGAACTCATTGCCTGCCATATCAAAGGGAACATACCTTAGTATCAACATTGTGACTTAAAGGTAAAAACCAAACATTAGCAATCAGCATGAAAATAGTTCATACCATCATTTTGAACACTTATTGGGTGACAAACTTACAAGGTGGATCACACACACACACACACACACATAAATAGAAAAGTATAACGATGTTGTAAAATAAAAACAAGAAAAGCTAAAGAAATTTGTAAAATAAAAAGGTGTAAGACAAAAACATGTAAAACAAAAACGTGTAAAACAAAAACATGTAAAACAAAAACGTGTAAAATAAAAACGTTGTAAAAAAAAAACTTAAAAGAACTGAGCGCCCCATATGGTTAGCATAGGTGGCCATCTCCCCCATGACTGAGTGGAAAGGGAGAGATCTGAAATAATGAATTCTTGTTTAAATTTCTAAGAAGTGTCCAACTTCTCCTAATTGATGGTCTTAGATTAAGGGGTGGAAGTTGATAACGCTCATATTCCAATGTGTCTATGCCTTCGTTGTTGGCATGGGTTGTTGCCTTAGTTCGTTCCATGCATATTTGGTTGCTCCTTCTAGTAGCTGTCAACCATGGGATGTCTACTACTTGTTGTGTGGTTGCTACATACAAGCATCTTTGTTGCAAGGTTTCAAGGGCACACCTACTGCATGATGGCATTTCCTCCTTGTCATCACCCGATGAATCACTGTATGTGATGCATGGAACTTTCCTCTTCTTGATCTTTCCATAAATGTTTATCTTTGAGATTTCTAAGGAAAGATCATGGATCCTAAGGCATGCGTCTACTATGCTTAGCCATGCCCTTCCCATTATAATTGGGAAGTCCCCTTCGTTGTTGTTCACTTCAATCACAAGGAAATCAGCTGGGTAAGACCAACCACACACAGTGGTAATGATGTCCTTCACCAATCCCAAGGGAATGGTGATGGACTGGTCTGCTAGCTCTAGTTGGATGTTGCTCTTCTTAAGTTGTGACAGGTTCCAGGCGAGATACATCTCTTGTGAAATTAAGTTGACTCCAGAACCTAAGTCAAGAAGAGCCCTATGTGGTTCATTTTCGACGACTTGAAGGTAGATTAAGGGACTCCCAGGGTCAGTTACTTTCCTGGGAAGGTGGCCTACCTTGATCCAATCGATTACGGTATGCGTTAACATAACCGTATGCATTAAGCTCTGTTGGACTGAAGGGTGCTCCGAAGTGTTAGATGGTGGAGGAGTGTACATGGGCTCAACCACTTGTTGTTGCGAGAGTTTGTCTGGGCTTTTGATTCTGAAGAAGGGTCTTCTCTTTCTATAGTTGTTAGAACTAGCAGCAAGCTGAATATTTATAGCTCTCGCAGCATGATGTTGCTATGGTTGAGGAGGGAGTTCCCCTTGCATTGTTAGAGCAGGAGGTGTTATGGGAACTACAGGTGGAAGAGGTGTGGATGGATTAGGAGGATGGTGTGGGTATGGAGTATCTCCCAGAGGAGAAGGAGTCCTTCTGAAGTACTCCTGAACTTGGTAGTGATAGTGGGGAGTTGTGTGACTCATAGAGTCACTTGGAGAAATCGGCTGCTGCACATAATAACCATAAGGATCAGGCTACCAGTAAGGGTACTGATGTTTCGGCGATGGCATCCCCCATGACTATGAGAATTGCCACTGCTGATGTTGTCCGATGGGTTGGTGGAACAGCCTTGGGTTACCTTGGGGATAAGGTAACCTTCGGGGTGTCTACCATTGGTTGAGTCTTGGATTAAGTGCATACATCCCAAACTCCTATAGATGTGAGATGATTGGACAACATCCCTTAGGATGGTCATAATGGCAGATCTCACATCCACCGTCATCGTCTGTGTTTGAATCCACAGCCACATTAGAGTTAGTAATTTTTTCCTTACCCTTGTTATGTGCAGGGCCTAAATCTCTTCGCTTTGTCTTAGCTTTGTCACTACTTTGTTCCACCTTAGACTCTTCTA
>MNCI01012796.1:411503-423754 GCA_015680685.1 Gnetum montanum
TCCTCTCTCTCGACTCTCTCGTCGAGGTCTCTCATTTTTCTTACTTTTATCCTCTCCATTATGCTCTTGATGGCTATGCCCAGAGGTGGAAGGAGAGGGTGAGTGATGTGAAGAAGGCAAAGAGGAAGGAGAACCATCGACATCCTTCAATAGTGTATGTTGGCTTTCCTGCCTTGTGTCCTGAATATGTTGTGCTTCTGTGGGATAGTAATCCCTTGTGTCAAAATATTCCATAACGTATTCAGCATATAATTCCGTCATGCCAATCTTTGCTAAGGCACGGAGAAGCATGGTGGAGACTGATCGATCTGGGGGTAACACGATGTTACCTTGCAAATCTCTCCATCGCAGCTGTTCGTCTTGATGAAGGATAAAAGTATAATAAGGTATATACTCATTAGGATGAGTATATGTCACTTTGTCTTGTTGAGGAACTGGCTGATTTAGGTTATGTGTTTTTGATTACCGACTGTCCTTTGTATTATCCCTAGGTGATGTACTCTTGTGAGAAGAAGACATTGTTATTTATCGGTGTGCTAATTACTATTATATAATTTTTTTTCTTATTTGATTAACCCTAAGGTTCGTTTAAGCTCCCAACGAGGTAAATGATCTCTTATGTTCTACTTAGCGCACAAACACTTAGTCCCCAGTAACGCTGCCAGTGATGAGTGGTGAGGTACCCCTACACTCAACCATATGAAATGAGCGTAGCACGTGCGATCCGGTCGAACTCCATAGAGTAAATGCCTACACGCCTCATGGAACACTTAAGGTTAACCATTCGTTTTCTTCCCAGACTTACTTGTAGTTGTCACGGTGTATGGTTAAGAAAGTCCGAGGTATATGATTTTTATAGTCTTTTTATGTTTTTCTCCTGTGCTATTGAGTTGAAGGGTTGAGAACTAATTGCTAACTCTAACTAATGACTAAGTCTAAATTACCTAGTGTCAGCATTTGTTCCCACTTACTGTACACACCCTGAACCGATGCAACTATGGCTACCAAACGCTAATCGTCACTAGGACAACCACGCGTAACACACATGCTCGAAGTGGTCATACTGAGGCACTTAACTAGGAGGAAAGGGTTGAGACAGCTAATCTAGCCTAAGTGCGATGAGCAGCCGATTCCTTGATTAACCGTACACATCCTGTGCATGACTACCACTAGGATTACCAAGCGTAGATCTTGGATACACCACTGGGTTACCAAGTAGTTACACAAAGATGCTTGTAATCAAGTCATACTCATACCGCGTTGCGATGAGCAGCTGATTCCTTGACTAACCGTACACATCCTTAGATTCTCGTAATCAAGTCGTACTCATACCGCATTACTAAGAGAAAGCAATAAATAAAATCCTATTCCATGCACTGCAAGGTTTATCTAGGAAGTTCATCTTTATTGCCGTACACAACTTGTGTTCAGGTACAATGTTGCTCGAATGAAGATCCGTTCACTTTAGGACTCCTACTGCGGGCACATGGAAAATATTCTATCTCTAGAGTGATCAAACTGCCAGAGTTTCTCTACTTCTAGCATGATAGATACCATCACAATATGTCCAAACCATACAACCATTAAACTATCCATAACTGTATCACCACAAGCATGTCCATAATCACAAAAATTATCCTCCTTTTTGAACATCACCCAAAAGGCAAGAATCATAAAGAGTCACTAACCACTAACCTCCATACCATCATCAACCTCATTAGAGTCAAAATCTACATGAGTGTGCTGATATGTCTCCTCCTCATCATCATCCTTGTTGGTGCTAGAGATGGAGACATGCTACTCATCATTAGAAAAAGAAGATATTGCAACAAGAGCTCTTCGGGGTTGAAGCTTTACCCGAAATCATGATGATGAAGGGGAATGAGATGGAGCCTACTAGAAGGATAAGGAAGTACCCATTCACTATTAAATCTTGAAAGCTACTTACTCCCAATGAGATGTTGTACCAAAAATGCTCTCCATCGCTTGCTACTCAAATGATGGAGAAACATCCTCCTATAAAAATGAACTCGGTTGAGGCTTCTTAGTGTGGGAAAAAGACTCCCCCTAAATACAAGCTAGTGATGTAGCAAGATCCATAGAATCTAATGCATTACTTGAATCATATCCTTGGGATGGTCCTACTACTGTAGAATGCCTGGTAAGAGTTGGAATGTCCTCATCACTATCTATCCAATGAGGAGTAGTAATTTCCTCAAATTGTTGACCATTTGAAGGGGGTGGAAGACCTGCTACATACATTCTCTTACGCAAGTAAGAGAGATTTTGTCCAATCATCCCAAATGTTTTGCCAAAGGATTTTAGGGCCTTCTTTATGGTAGTCTTTTCTTGTGCACTTATAGATTTAGACCTCCTAAGCTAAGGAGAGGTCCTAGATGGAAATGTTGCTTGCTTCCTTCATGCCTTCTAAGGTGGAGAAGCTATAACCTCAGAATCAACAAGAGTTGTGCTCCTTTTCTTTGAAAACTCTACAAGACTCCTCTTTCCTTTGAGAAGATGCACATCAAGAATGGGGACATCCATGTGACAAAAGTAAGGTGATGAGTAGAGGATGTCCATAAACTCTCTCTCTCGTAAACAACCAAAACATGTCCCTACAAACAATGTGTCCAGAATCTAATGGCTACTTGGTTAGAAAATAATATAGAACAAAGGCTTATTTTGGCAAAAAATAATTGTAGCTTTTCCCTTTTATAATAATGTTATACATGACAATAAGAGAGAGAGTGGAAGCATCTTGGGACATCTAACATCTATAAATTTTCTCACTTTTTAGTAAAATAGAGTTACCAAAAATGACATCACAAAATTTATCAAAGAAATTGGATTCATCCCATTAGTAAAAATGTCATTCATAGAGTGTATGATAACCATGTACACATTAGAACTTGGAACTCCAAATAAAGCATTCATTACTTGAGGTGAAACTTCAACCATAATGCCCCCAACAATAGATGAGAATGCCCTAACAATAGCTTTAGTAATTATAATATTATTATATAACTTTCTAATTAAAACTTCATGTATAAAGTAAGTCATGAAAATAATTGAATTCCAACCAATTACTTGAAAATATGTCATTAGCTCCTTCTGATGGCGCTATTGGAAATTGAGACTCCTTTCAGAGATAATAGAGATGGAACGAGTTACCGCAAACTAGTGCTAAGCATCTATAGATCGGGATTGGCACTAATAAGAGGTTGTCTTCCTTGCAAAAGCTTCTTTTGTGCTTTTGCCCTTCTGAGGAGGTGCCCTTGAAGTTTTAACCTTCTTGTGTGCCATGGATTTGAGCAAAATGGACTGGAAAGATAGCTAGGAAGAGGCCCTAGTCGATTGCATTGGGAGGTCTAAGGCTTGAATGGGATGAAATGGGAAAAAGGGTAATTAGATTTATATAGTCAACATCCTTGAGGGTTTGTACCATAGATTTTGATGTCCTAAGAAAAAATGGGACATCTCAACTAAGTTGGGTTGTTCTCAATGGAACATCCTAAAATGAGTTGGGACATCCCAATTGGGATGTCTCACAAAGCAGCAGGACGTCCCAACATAAAGTTGGCTCTTTTTTGACAATGGAGATATGATAGGTATGAGGGTTCAAAGGGGATGCTACTAAGGATAATTTTAATTTAAAAACAAAGTTAAGAGCATAATGCAAGTCAAGGAAAATACTTACGTATACTTACCTTGCCTGCTCTTGAGAAGGTGCTTTGTTCAAGTAGATTTATGATGAGATTCTCTCTTTAGAGTTCCTCCTTTGTGATCATTATAAATCTTTTATATCTTTGGTGTCTTATCATTCCTTCTAAGATCCCTTATGGTTTGATCTACCATATAAGTATTTGCCTTTTCTTCTACCTTCTTAGGTTTGACTCTCCACAACTTTTTGACTTACAAGGCATTCTTTCTAGGTACCTTTGGATAAGACCAAGGAATCATGTTATGGGACCAAGGAGTCATGTTATAATGTTGTATTTTTAGATGACAATTTGAGTGTTTATGTCCATAGTATTCACAATAATAACACTTAATTCTTCTTATTTGGACAAGATGATCAAACATTGAGTATACTCCCATTTGGATGATGTACTTGAAGATGCGTCATTTTGTTGGACTCCTAAACTGCTCTTGTTTAATGTGGATCTCTTCCTTGATTTAATACAATTTGTAAAGTTTCTTTTCCTTTTGCAAGTCTTTCATTTATAAGCTTTGTATCTATAAATTCTTTGGCAAATTGCTTACAAGAGGATGTTAGTTTATGTTTCTTAGCCCTTAGGTCTAAGTTTTCTTGTGTGAAATTCAAGAATTTTTATTTAGTTGAAACAACTACAAATCTTTATCACTCAAGGCCTTCTTCATTTGAATACATAAACTTTGAAAGGATATAATTTGATTGCATAGTAAGTCATACCTTTCTTCAATTATTCCTTTAGGTTCTTCAATTTCTCTTGTTGGATCTTCATCAGTAAGGGCCATACAAATAAGATGTGACCTTTTTATAGAACATCTACTTCTTCCTCACTTTGCTCAACATCCCAGCTAGTATAAAGATTTTTCTTTTTCATTTCAACTTTGGATTGTTCCTTCTTTTGAAGCCTGCCAATAGTTGGACATTCAAAGGTCACATGGCCTCTACCATTGCAAACCCAACATTCTATAGATGATGCATCAAGAACAAGTACAAAGGTAACAAAGAAAGTCCTAGATCTTTATACCTTAAATGGAAAACTATAAAAAATAGTGTACAAACTCTTAATTTACCACTAAAATTCAATACGTCAATGCCTCTTCCTCATCTTCTTTCCTGCGCAAATGCTTAAGCTTGAGAAGCTTCTAGCCCACTCAACCAACTATCTACCTTAATTACCTTTTAAAACCTTTTTTCAAAAATACAAAATAATCCTTAGCACTTTTATTCACATTTGCTACTTGTTACTTTTTATTTAATTCAAAATTTCCAAAATCTTCTTCCTCATTTTTCAATAACTCCAAAATTATCACCTCAATACAATCATTCTAGTAACGATACCACCATGAATATTAAACGCCCACATCTTTTAAAAATACCTATCTTATAATTTAACCATATTCTTAATTATGTTGCCATTTTATAATTCATTACCCACTCTAAAACGTTAATTTGTTAAAATATTTTACATTGACATATTTTTAATGTCCATAATCTTGTTTAGTTTACCCACAATAAATTAACCACCTAGAAATTTTAATTTGTTTGGCAAAGACAAAAATACAGAATACTTTCGACCCCATTTTTTTTCACATTTTAGGGCAGAATACAGGCGAGAAGCAACTTTCAACTTTCCATGAAAATGCAAAATAATTCCATTAATGATCTTCTCCTTTCATAAAATCTCTTTCCTCTTCCAAAGTTATAGACATATCACGTGCGTACAACTTGTTAGGGACTTGCCTGACAACGTGACATGGGTTGCAGCCAATGTGATAACAATAGCTCTATGTCCCTCACAACTGTTTGGACCATATGAAAAGCAACTGCTCTCCCGTTATCAATCGAATACTAGTGTTTCATGTCTGAAGGCTTGAAATAACTCTGAATTTATGCTCCCAAAAATATTCTATTAATTCCTGTCGTGAACATTGTTCCCTTGAACCTGGCCAGAAATGCAAATGAAAAATATGCATAGAAAAAACACATAAGACAGTTGAAGCTTTAATTGGATGGCTCGTATAGTTCTTAATGCACCAGAAGCTATGCTCTAAGCAATTATTCAGGAAAACATCAGTAACAATCTTATTGTACTTAAATGTATTTATAATTGATTGAAACGTTGGTGTTAAGAATAAATTAGCACCGGAACAAATATCATAAACTGCAAAAAAGAGAAATACCGTTGAAAACGGTCATAGAATAGCTTCCACCAAATTCAGTTTAGTATTTTGTTACTTATGATATAACTTCTCCCTTGTACACACGAGGTATAGAATGCCACCTAAGAGTTGAAAACAGAAGTTAACAGAAACATTTCAAAACAAACAGTTAAATATCTAGACATTCAAATGTAGCATTTAAAATTTTGCCCTAAAATAATCCAAAATTGCTTCTCGCCTGTCTTCCACGGGTGATATCTCATTATGGCACAATTTAAAATGGTTATGACCAGTGAGAAACTTATATGATGAGGATTACCAGTGAGAAGCTTACCCCATGGTTCTTTTTTAGAACTTTAAAATGAATGATTTTACAGTAGAAATACCATTTGTGAAGCAACATCTTACACCACCAGCGCTTATTATCAAAAATGCTCGAGGAAAATAAAATGGAGCTTTAAAGAATTGGGTAATGTTCGCAGCATTGACTGTAAAATAAGTTGAATATGAAAAACATAAAAAGATTTCTTAAGAAATAAGGAACATCTTAATAATAATGCAAAGGGCAGAACAAGAAAACTCGCCTATTTCGTGGATTTCTTTAAAGCTTATGACTCAATCATCCATTGCAAGCTGGGGACGCATTTGCAAAATGTAAGTACTCTATCAACACTAGTATCTTTATAAATAGTCATACATGCAAATCAGAGATGACTCCCATGATAGTATGTTACTTATAGTGGTATTGGTATGAAGCAAGTTGTCCTCTTTCCCTACACATTTTACCAATTTGTATGGATATGTTTTGATGATGCTGCTATCATCTAAAATTCAAAAGAGGGTAGGGTCTACAAACAAATGCCTACTGCATACTCCCTCTCATAGTTACCTTGGTTTGGAGGGTTCCCATAATTACAAGTAGAAACAATAGGGGATTAAATGCCTTGTTTTTAAAAGAAAATGCAATAAAGAATCTATCATGGTCTGGAAGGTTAGGAAAACTTTTCTTTACAGGTGTAGCAGTATGAACTGCTTCTTGAAGCAGATTAGAAATAGAGCACTTTGTCAATTGGATCACTTCTTCATAATCTTTCTACTGCACAATGGATAAATTTCCTACAACAATTTTAGATATTACATGTTAGAAAGGATGGTTTCACGCCCTAATAGGTCTTAAAAATGGGGCATTGAGTAGATTCCAATAATAATTTTATTTGACTGACTGAGTGTACACTGAAGAATAAGCTCGTTCTTTGAATGCATGCACACTACTGGTGGGTAAGCTCATTCAAAAAAACATTGATGGAAAACGTTCTTATTTATGCCCTATCTTTCACCATCTAAGGTGTCTAAGATTAACATGACAAGATTGAGTTGTAACTAAAAATGATTCAAAATTTCACAAGAGATAAGAACTTGTTCATCTATGCACTCAAAGAGAGCTGGTTATCTATATCATCAAAGGGTCGTTGAAAATGAATTTCATGTATTTCTGAAATATCCTAGTAAGGCACATTAACCAGATATGGCAAATCATAACTCTTGCAACTTAATTGAGTTGTTTCAAATAGTACCAAGAACAGTTAATAACTTTATTAATTAAATCTTTACCAATCATTCTATGTATAATTTCTGTACAGGGTCTGTTGGCTTAGTAAAAATAAGTTACAATTTCAATAACGTTTTTTAGTCAATAGGAACTTTTTAACCAAAAAACATACGGTAAGGGCTTGTATTGAAAAAAATATCCCTATTTCTGTTTCAAGAAAAAACCTACCAAAAATATTACTGACATACAACAACCACACTACATCCAAACAAATTTAAAAGTTACAATACCATTATTTTTATTCTAAACCATAACTTATTATTGTTAAACAAACCGATATTCCTCAAATGCATCACTACCGTTACTTTTTTTTTTGTCTGGTTGATGAGGCCAACTACAGATCAGTGCCAGTCATAGATTGGTAACACTAAGTCATATTTTATCCGTAACACTTTGTGGAGCCCTGAAAAATATTCTGTCTATACCACTGTAGGGAAAGCCTGCAAAATAATATTTGCTCTAGGCAAATCAGCAGCTTCTGTATTTGTAACTTTGTATTGCAATGCATGATGAAGGAAATTCTGGAAAGCAAATGGAGTATGCATTTAAAACAACAATCAATGAGAGGTCAGACATATTTTACAATACAAGATTTATTATCCAAGAATTCAGAAATATTTTGTACTACAAGATTTATTACCAAACTACTACAATGACCATGTGGATGATTTTCAATACCAAAGATGAACCAGAATTCAAAGCATTTTTTTTTGCCAAATTCACTACTCAAATTGTATATATATATTATAAACATATAACTAAATTGTAAAAAATAGAAAAAAATAAATAACTTTGACACGGCTCAACATGCATAACCAGAAATAACCGTGTGTTTCGAACTTGGCCTCAGTGACATGTAAAAGTATTAAATCATTGAAAATGTCAGACAATGTAGGTAAATCAAATGAGATGCATCACAGGCCAATCGGAAACAACAAAAATATTTTACCACGGAAAACGAACAAGAAAATGTGCAGTAAAGCCCTGTACATCCATCAACGAAACAAAAATAGAGAAAGTTGTCGAAGAACCGACAACGGATGTCGATTTTGGCAACATTAAGCGCTTCATACGCTACCACGCAGTTAAACGCAGAAGTGACTCTAGCCTGTTGCCGCAACCTAGCAGAAGTAGGGCACAACGGCCGCTTTGCATACCTCAATGGCCCTACAAATGCTCAAACACTCGCTCTCTTTACACAGATAGGCCATTAAAATGGCTGCTATCTAAATGCCCTAGTCCAACGTTGAGGCTGTCTCCCTATGGTTTTGCTATGATCTATATCTTCATATGTCAAATTTTTGTTTTTATATTTTCTTTTTTCTTTTAATTCCATTTCCACATTAGTGCTGCCACCATAAGACGACCCATTTTGGTGTGACTAGATTAAAGATGATAAGGCCAGGGAGTAGGACTTCATCACGCTGTAGGACTTCATTTGGAAACATCAAGATATGTTAGCCTAGTAGTAAGAGTATTTGGAAATAATAAGTTAGGTGTTGGGAAGTCAATCATGTCACAACAATGTACTAATATTTGGAAATAATAAGTTAGGTGTTGGGAAGTCAATCATGTCACAACAATGTACTAATATTGTATAAACCCAAAGGGTTCGTATAAATTACATTGGTGGCAATAAATTTTGAGTACAATGTATGTGTCCAATATTGAAAACATCTTATATATAATTTCCTAAAATTAACACTACTAGCTTGAATAGCTCATACGAACTTGAGATTTGTCGTTTTCATCTATTCTACAACATTCTAATGATACATGTTGCTTATCTTCTCCCATGTATAGTAACACACTCAACATTTTATATCTTCTTGTTATCCATTGTTCCATCTCTTACTTTCAACTCAAAGATAGTGTGATGAGCGGTTGGGTATTCCAACACTCCACCATACAAGTCATGAGTGTACATGTGTGACTTGATCATAATCTGTGGATGGCCAATGTAAATTCATTAGTAGTTGAGGTTCAATTCATGGTTGTTGTCTTCTCACTTTGAGTTAGTGAAGTGCAACTTATATGGTTTAACTCTTGGTGAGGTATATGATATATTGATGTTGTTGGCTCAACCAAGACTAAGTGTGAACATGATTGAAAGAAAGTAATAGAATCCAAGTCTAAGTATAATGCAAGTAAAGAAACTATTTTAAACTATAGGTAATAAGTATTTGTTCCTAGTTTACTGTTCACATCTTGGGCTTGTACAACCGTCATTGGGATTACCAAGTGTTATGCTACTAGGTGAGCTAAGCAATAACACTACTAGGATTACCAAACGATTACACTATATGTTTGAAACCAATCATACTTATATTGCCTTACTAAAGAACAACAGAAAAGTAAAGTACTTAGAAATTGTAAATGACTTAATCAAAGTAAACATATTAAAAGGTAAAAATTAAACTAAGTAAAATGTTGCAATGGTGGAAAACAATCTTGATCTTTATTTTCAGCCATGAACTATGATAAAGATTTTGTATAATTACTTAACACCACACTATGGGCATTCACAATATTGCTAAGTGTAAATCAAGAAAACAAACTGCAATAATTTGCCTAAGAATTGGACCAAAGTTATTCTTTTAATGCAATGGCGGGTTGGTATTTATAGTAGAGACTAGGACCCACTACATCATATCTATGATGACATGAGCAGAGCTACGATATCATAGATACGATATCACATCTAATAACTAAAATGATTTTATCATACCCCCATGATTGACTAGAAACTTGTCCTCAAGTTAAAACGAAAGGAGGATAGAGTTCGAATGAGCAGCAAGTATACCCTACTCCCAACCATACAAATCACTAGTATTCACTAAGTGGTTCGGTTGAATTCTATAGACTTTAGCTCTTCAAGTACACTGGGTCTAGGCAGTTGATGGGATGCGATATCGTGTATGTGATATCACATCGTTCCTTGCGATATTGCGTATGCGATATTGCAGCCCGTCACCAATTCTATAAATAAGAGGCGGCTCTCCCTTGTTTCCTCATCTAGATCTAGACCCTTAGCGAAACTATGGCAGTTTTACCATTCCAGAGATAGAATAATTTCCATGTGCCCGCAATAGGAGTCTCAAAGTGAACGGATCTTTATTCGAGCAAATTGTACCTGAGCACATATTTGTGTACAGAAATAAAGACGAACTTTTTGATAAACCTTGCAGTGCATAGACTAAGCTAATTAGGATTTAATTAATGTTAAATGTTTAAATGCTTTCTTAGATAATTAATCTCTCTCAACCCTCAACTCCTAGTTAAGTGCATTCAGTACGATCACTTTGAGCATGTGTGTTACGCTTGGTAACCCAGTAACGAATAGCATTTGGTAATCCTAGTAGCATTGCACTAGTTCAGGGTGTGTACGGCAAGTGGGAACGGATACTGATGCTAGGATGATTAAATCTTAATTAGTGAAAGTTAGTTACTTAGTCTCTTCACCCTTTCCCCTCTTAGCATAGGCATTAAAAAGAGAAAAGACATAAAAATCACATACCTCAAACTTACTTAACCATACAACCGTGATAAATACAAGTAAGCTTGGGAAGACAACAATTGATTAACCTTAAGTGTTCCATAAGGCGTGTAAGCACTTAGTCCTTGGAGTTCGACCGGATCGTGCATGTAATGCTCGTATTCGTATGGTTGAGTGTAGGGGTACCTCGCCACTCATCATTGGCACCATTGTTAAGGACTTAGTTGTTTGCACACTACGTAGAACATAGGAAATCATTTACATTGTTGGGAGCTAAAACGAACCCTTAGGGTTAATCATATGAAAAAATAACATAACGACAAACAGCACACCGAACAAAACTAAGATGTCTTCTTCTCCACACAAAAGCACTTCACCGCCTAGGACCAACACTAGAGATAGTCGGTGGAACAACATACATAACTAAGAACCATCAGTTCCTCAACAGTTTAGTGTGGTATATACTCATCACGATGATTATATACCCGACTTTACCTTTGTCTTCCATCAAGACTGAAACACCGTGAAAATTGCAAGTCGGCCTCAGGCAAAGATTCGCAATTCAAGCGAGAGCGCGCATCAGTTTTGTTCAAGGACAAGTTTACGCTCTATCACACATGGCAGCGTAATAAGCGTAATAAGCTCCAAGATAGTCGAGGGCAGAGTCCAGTGAAGCACAACAATTCAATACTTTTTCTTGTAACGCATGAGTAACTTGTCTTTACGCTTGTTACGCGGCGGTGCGTGCCATTGCGTATGTCATCATTAAAGCTGCACATTGTTTATGCTTCATCACGCACAGCTGCGTAGTGAGTGTAAGTTGCACATTGTTTATGCTTCATCACGCGCAGCTGCGTAGTGAGCGTAAGTGGCACATTATTTACGCGTGGTTACGCGCAGCTGCGTAGTGAGCGTAAAACAATTTTAAGCCTGTTGTTGTCTACACAGGATTACGCTCATACACGCAACACAACGCAAATGAGTGTAATACACCCTGAAGACAATTGAAGCACGCTCAGCATGCACCTGCTCTTCACACGCACAGCATGCAAATGAGCGTGTTGTGCGTAGTCACAGTCTGACTTAAAATGATCAAGTCGATGGGACCCGAAACATCCGGGACCCACGTCATCAGGGTTGCGCCTTTTCCACGAAGCGTCGCAGCCTATAAATACCCCGGTTGACAAAGATACACAAGTTGGCAAATCAGAGAAGCAGACGCATATTTCTGAGCACCAGAGCACTTAGCACTTTGGAGCAGAGATACAGAGAACA
>MNCI01012796.1:433758-489410 GCA_015680685.1 Gnetum montanum
GAGCAACGTACCAACGGGCCATGACATATATCTTCAGTGATTACCTCCTAGGAAGGCTGAATGATTATGTCGACGACATAGCTGTAAAATCTTTGAAGTCGGAAGATCATTCAGAGGACCTGGAGTTAGTCCTTAAAAGATGTTCCACACACGAGCTCCGGCTTAACCCAAAGAAGTGCGTATTCGAAGTCAGAACCGGGCGCATGCTGGGATTTGTCGTATCAGAAACCAGCATACGAGTTGACCCTGATAAGGTCAAAGCCATTGTCGAGTTAACACCGTCCACAGACCTTAAGCAATTACGCGGGTTGCAGGGACGCTTACAGTTTATACGCCGTTTCATTTCGAGGTTAACTGACAAGTTACACCCTATGCAACACTTGCTGAAAAAGGGGGTCAATTTCGAATGGACCGACGACTGCCAGCATGCATTTGATAGTTTAAAACAAGAACTGCAACGTTTGCCAACGGTTTTCCCGCCACAAATGGATTTGCCTTTTTTCATTTACCTCGCGACTTCGGACATAGCAATAGCGGTGTTACTTTGTCAAAAAAAGGATAATAGGTCGGAAATGCCCATCTACTACTTGAGCCACGCTCTATGTGCGTACGAAACGAGGTACAATGACGTCGAGCGTAATTGCTTAGCATTAGTTTTTACGCTTAAGAAATGTAGGCATTATCTTTTTCGTAGTCAAGTTAACGTCATCTGTAAAAACAACATCCTTAGAGCCATTACGCATAGCTTATACGAGAGTAGTAAAATAGCTCGCTGGAAGGCTATCACCGCAGAATTCGATCTACACTATATTGGCCAATCATCCATGAAAGGCCAAGCGATAGCTGACCAGTTAATAACTTCATTGATTGATAGTCACGCCACCATAGAACCAGAGTTCCCGGACGAACATGTACATAGCTTAAGCCCTGTCTCAACAGGCCTTGAAGCAACGTTATATTTCGACGGAGCTTCCACTGCTAAAGGCGGAAGCGCGGCCACTGTTCTTACGCTATCGCCTGAGGATGTGCGTCTACACGCTTATCGATTAACCTTCCCTTGTACGAACAATGTGGCAGAGTACGAGGAGCTCCTCAGAGGATTAGTAACTGCAGGTGAACTCGGTGTTCAACACCTGGCAGTTAGGGGCGATTCGATGCTTGTTATAAATCAAATCACTAGAGTCTACGCCTGCAAGGCTGTACATCTGCAGCCTTATTGCGATCAGGCTAAAGATCTTCTGAGGCGATTTACGACCTTCGACGTCCAACACGTCCCACAGACTGACAACACGCTGGCCGACGCACTGGCCACCATGGCTTTACACGTGCCTTCGCACTTGTTTGACACCTGCCCTGCATTGATTACAGACTGCGCATACCCTATCATTCAGGCGGCACAAATCTCCTCTCTTCTCGAGGAAAGCACGCCTGAATGGTACGATAACATCAAAACTTATCTTTTACAGGGTGAACTGCCATCTACATTAACGCGCGCACAGAAAGACGCAATCCGTAAGCGGGCTAGGCAATACGTCATCATCGGAGATAGCACTCTCTGTAGACGCTCCTTTGATGGCGTGTTGCTTACCTGCGTTGACAAAGACCAAGCGCAACACATAGTCGGTGAAGTTCACAATGGACTGTGTGGCGGCCACGTGGCACCAAGGGCTATGGTCCTAAAAATCCGACGCTTAGGGTACTACTGGCCACGCATGGAAAGAGACTGCCTGAAAAAGGTTAAAACTTGTGACACGTGTCAGCGTCACGCAAACCTCATCCACGTGTCGCCCACAGAATTGCATACAACGCAGATAACATGGCCATTTCAACGATGGGGACTGGACATCATAGGATCCATCACGCCAAAATCTTCTNTGCGACAACCTAGGCATTAGACAGTCTTTTTCTTCTCCCTATTACTCGCAGGCGAATGGTCAAGCTGAAGCATCAAACAAAATAGTCATCAATCTGCTCAAGAAAATGCTCGATGGCAACAAAAGGCAATGGCACGAACAGATCCTCTATGTGCTGTGGGCATACCGTACTACATGTAGGACAGCTACAGGTAGTACACCCTATAGCCTAGTTTACGGATCTGAAGCAGTGTTACCCCTTGAATTGCAAATCCCTTCTCTGAGAATGGTCCTCTCCGCGGTTATAAATGAGGCTCAACACACCGAGTCTCGAATCGCAGATCTGGATTCAGTAGAAGAGAAGCGGATACAAGCTCTTGACGCAATTGAAAAATATCAGGATAAACAGCGCCAGAAACATTGCCACAACCTTCAACAGCGCCCGATCGAGAAAGGAGATCTTGTTCTCAAGGCTGTGCGTGAACCAATAGGCAAGTTCTCTGCCAACTGGGAAGGCCCTTTCTTGGTGGTCGACGTGTACAGCAACGGAGCATTCAAATTAGCAGACGTCAACGGCAACGAATTAGTAAACCCTGTCAATCATATATACTTGAAGCGGTATTTCATCTAGCAGCATCGACGGTGTTGACAGTAGGTATGGCAGTACTCGTCCGCTACGACGTAAAACTGGCATTGCACGTCCGCTACGACGTAAAACTGGCACTGATCATCTGCCATAACGTAAAACTGACATGCCTTGCACGCGTCCGCCATGACGCTAAACTGGCAGGTGGTAACCGTCCGCTACGACGTGAAACTGGCAATGTTGTACAGGTCCGCCAAGACCAAAAACTGGCATCTCTTGCACGCGTTCGCCACGACGCTAAACTGGCACCGGTAAGTAGTCGTCTGCTGAGACGTAAAACCAGCACAGGTTCGTCCCTGGGTCATGACGTGAAACTGACACCCGCAGCATGGTCTGCTGAGACCATAAATCAGCCATACCACCGTCCGCTACGACGTAAAACTAGCACCTTTCGGTCTGCCTGGACTTTAATCGGGACCATGGTCTGCTGGGACTTAAAACCAGTAACGACAGTCTATCAGGACTTAAAACTGGGATGTCCAGACCGCTACCATGTTCAAGCAAGCGTGATCATTCTTGTACAGCTGCACAACAGAAGGGGTGGGATACGAAAACAGTCCCAATGTCGTCACCCCACCGGCATCCTATTGATTTCTCGGATAAGCTAAGAGGCATCTTACTGATCCCTTGGAGATGCCGCCACCACACCCACTGCAGTGGTGGTACCTCTGAGAGTTTAGCCTCGACAGTCGGAGCTCCGACGAAATCCTCGTCGGCAACGGCCTCGGGAATCCTTACCAATCATCGCTATCGGACGTCGGCCTCGCAGATTCATTTGGCCGGTTCTTTATGCGGCCAGTTAGCTGCGCTGTGTCTGATGCCTTTTGGCGAAGATATGTAGCGCCAATCGTCAGGATTGGCAGCCCCGCCCGAGTGCTCCGGCTCCTTCTTTACAGCCTATTCGCTCTATCTCACATCAAACGGCGTTTGTTTCAAACACCTCGCCTCTTGTCTATGAGTAATGGTGTCCTCCGNAAAGAACCGGCCAGATGAATCTGCGAGGCCAACGTCCGATAGCGATGATTGGNAGAATGTCGTCCAAAGGTGCATCCATCTGAACGGTAAAGTACAACAGCATGTTGAAATGGCTGCTCGGGTCTGCCCGACCACTTAGCTCTTCACGTCTATACCTCGCACATTCCTGCCCTTAACTCTTGTTTTCCTTCATCCCCACCACCCAGTTCCCATACGCAACACCTACATACGTAAGTATTCATTTTTCGCACTCACGATAGCAGAGACATCGCAAAAGTGATGGGCAGTGCTCCTTTTGCACGCATTCCTGCCATAACCGGTAACAGAGAAACCTCAGGCTGACGTGCTACGCTCGTCTGAAAGCATTCCTGTTGACCGCGTATACCCCTACCATCATAATTCATTTTGCATTTTTCCCCGAACCTATTTTCAGCTCCATCCCTCTATCTCCCATACCTGCAAGTCATGCTCTTCCATGTTGACAGGGTAGCACTTGAGTAGCCATGGATGAACGCTGTTCTTGCTTCTACCGATCCGGTGTTTCGTATTCTTTGTCGATGTCTTTCGGGTAAGCCCTCCAACCGTCCACAAAGAGGGGCCATTGAAACACCGTGAAAATTGTGAGTCGGCCTCAGGCAAAGATTCGCAATTCAAGCGAGAGCGCGCATCAGTTTTGTTCAAGGACAAGTTTACGCTCTATCGCGCATGGCAGCGTAATAAGCGTAATAAGCTCCAAGATAGTCGAGGGCAGAGTCCAGCGAAGCACAACAGTTCAATACTTTTTCTTGCAACGCATGAGTAACTTGTCTTTACGCTTGTTACGTAGCGGTGCGTGCCATTGCGTATGTCATCATTAAAGCTGCACATTGTTTACGCTTCATCACGCACAGTTGCGTAGTGAGCGTAAGTTGCACATTGTTTACGCTTCATCACGCGCAGCTGCGTAGTGAGCGTAAGTGGCACATTATTTACGCGTGGTTATGCGCAGCTGCGTAGTGAGCGTAAAACAATTTTAAGCCTGTTGTTGTCTACATCGGATTACGCTCATACATGCAACACAACGCAAATGAGTGTAATACACCCTGAAGACAATTGAAGCACGCTCAGCATGCACCTGCTCTTCACACGCACAGCACGCAAATGAGCGTGTTGTGCGTAGTCACAGTCTGACTTAAAATGATCAAGTCGACGGGACCCAAAACATCCGGGACCCACGTCATCAGGGTTGCACCTTTTCCACGAAGCGTCGCAGCCTATAAATACCTCGGTTGACAAAGATACACAGGTTGGCAAATCAGAGAAGCAGACGCATATTTCTGAGCACCAGAGCACTTAGCACTTTGGAGCAGAGATACAGAGAACAGCGCTTTGGCAATTGCTGATATTATCACTTTACAGCCGAAGCAAAGCACAGTTCGTCTTGAGCACCGGGGACAGGAATAATCGTTCTGCTGAAAAGACTCTATCAATCAGAAACAATTGATCGGTAGACGTCAAAGCTTGGCCTGCCTTGCATATCAGCCTTAGCCCACAAGGTAGATTGGACTTCTGTTTAGGCCGTTTTGCCCGTTGTTTTGTGCTTGTTTCATATCCTATAATCGGGGATTCCCCAGTGTAATTTCTCATGCAAAATACACATTGTTAAGTCAAAGCGCAGATCTTGAAGCTACGTGCGTCTCTTATGTCAGCCTCCTTTTATCGTGTTTAGCATTATCACCGTTACAATCCGTCTACATCGTTTCCCCCTCGTTCTACGACTCCTCGAACCAGATCGCTTTCTTTTACGCAATTTTCACTATTTTACTGACCCGTAAGTCCCTGTCTGATCGACAAGACCGTTCAGGGCGCCTCGGATTCGTTTTTCCAGCATAGCCCTCGCGCGGATCCATGGCTAAAACTGTGTGCGCCAGAAACTCGGTCAGTATTTCCAGCTCCCGACGTTTTCTGTCGCTACAAAGACAAACAACTGCGTTGGAGAGACATGGAGGGTAACA
Organism: Gnetum montanum; assembly: GCA_015680685.1. NCBI lineage: Eukaryota > Viridiplantae > Streptophyta > Gnetopsida > Gnetales > Gnetaceae > Gnetum > Gnetum montanum. The sequence goes on from MNCI01012796.1 coordinate 439,227, forward strand.
TAGTATTGCCTCCAGACAGAGGCACCCCCAACATGCTCCTTCGTGCCCTTGTAAGAATTGGCATGTCGCAATTATACGCTGAGTACATTGTATGCAATTACAACATAAGGGACTACCATCTCACAGAGCGCAACGTCAACAGGACTCGCAGTAGGAGAGCTATCACACATTGTTGAAGGGCAAAGGACCCCATAATGCTTCGCCCATCATAAGAGAAATTAAGGGTGGTGAACCTATTTCAATAGGTTCTCCACAAAATGATGTTCTCCCTCCTAATGATAGTGAGGAGGTGGTGTATTAGACCCTTCGCTCCACGATACACAACCCTGGTTCTGATTTCCACGAACACCAAGTGTTCAATGAGGGAACACAAACACAAGATAAGGACGAACATTCTAATTGTCATCACAATTGGGGTTGAGGTCACCGAAGGGAAGGTAGGAAACATCATCATGGCGATGGTTCTCCTTCCTCTTCCCCTTCATAGCAACATTCACCCTCTCCTTCAATGTTGGGATGCAGTCATAAGGAACCTAACCATGAGGAAAAGGGTAACCAAAATGAGAAACCTCGATGAGAGAGTCAAGAGCGAGGACGAGGGCATTCTAGGGAATCATAACATGGAAGAAGGAAAAGTAGGGAACCGCATAGACATCACAGACACCATGAAAGAAATGACCATGATGAACCCCTACTTGCAACCTGAATCATGTTAGACATTATGGAGACCGTTAGAATACCTACAAGGCACCAAAAAGATAGCCGAATCAAGAGACTAAACATGAATAATATCCCACGATTTGAGGGGGGATACAATGCTGATCCGTAGAATCACTTACAAGCATTTCACGATGCTTGTGCCTTGCAAAACATCAAAAATAAGTGGCAAAAATTAAAGTTGTTCCCAAGGACACTCATAAAAGAAGCAGAAAGCTGGTACCGGTCTTTAGAATCAGAAACCATTAGGAGGTGGAGTACGATGCTAGACCTGTTTAATGATAAATATCAAATGTACTCCTGAGTGTCCAACTTACAAAAACAGATCCAAGGATGGAAGCAGGGAACTCACAAATCCTTGGATGCTGCCATGGACTGATATTATGCATTGCTACATTGTTGCCCGGGCCATGGTTACGCACAATGGGATCAACTACGCCATCTCGTAGATGGGCTAAGACATGAAACCAAGAGAACCCTTGGGACATATGCCCAAGGGAGATTATCTAAACTTAGGTCCCATGAGGTTCATAAATTGTTGGAGCAAGTAGCTAAGGAAGAAGAAGAGCTACGCAAGAGAGAAAGTGTGGAGGAATACAACCACGATCCTTCCCTTCGAAAGAGGGGAGTAAGATTCTGTGAGGAGGAGGATGAGTCACCACTTTTAGAGTTGGTGAGTAGGAAAACCTTGTCACTTCAGAAATTAACAATAGAAGTGTTGACTAAGGTAGATCAAATGTGGGACTCCTTAGATAGTAGATTTGAAACTGTTTTAAAAATCGTAAAGGAGTCTAGGGAGCAAAGTAGTGACCATGATAAGAAAAAGAAGAGGGATTTGGACCATGCATGTAATAAAGGTAAGGGTAAATTAGCTATCACTGAAGAGGTTGTGGATTCGGACATAGACAATGATGATGGATGTGAGATTCGCCAATATGAACATCCTAAGGGATGTTGCCCAATAATCTCACATCTATAAGAGTCTAGGGTGTATGCACTCAACCCAAGACTTAACAAACGACAAGCACCTTGTCGGTTACCTTATCCTCAAGGTAACCCAAGGCAGTTCCACCAACTATTAACATATTATCCAAGTGGAACTCCACCACAACCTATGGAGAAACACTAGTAGTGGCAATACCCACAGCATGGGGGATGCCACCGCCAAGGCAACAATACCCTTACCACCGGCAACCGGATCCATATGGCTACTACGTGCAGCAGCCAATCTCCCCAAGTGACTCTGTCGGTCACGTGACCGCACAACGTCACTACCAACCTTAGAAGTACTATAAGACTCCTTCTCTTAGGAGAGACATACCACATGCATACCATCCTTCGAATCCGTTTGCCACTTTTACACCAATAGCTCCACTACCACCCGCTTCAGCGATGCAAGGGGAACTCCCCACTCAACTGCAGCAACGAAATGTTACGAGAGTAATAAACCTTCAACCCACTGCTAGTTCTAACAACCATACAAGGAGAAGATCTTTTTTCAGAACCAATAGTCCAAACAAGCTCTCACACCCACAAGCGATTGAACCTCAGAATGTTCCTTCATCAAATGAGGCTTCGGAGCTCCCTTCAAATCAACAACAGAGCTCAACGCACACGGTTATGTTAATACATACCACCACTGACTAGATTAAGGTGGGCCACCTTCCTAGGAAATTCTCTAATCTTGGAAGTCCCTTAATTTATCTCCAAGTCATTGGGAATGAACCACGTAAAGCTCTTCTTGAATTAGGTTCCAAAGTCAGCTTGATATCGCAAGAAATGTATAAAGCTTGGAACCTGTCCTTACTAAAGAAGAGAAATATTCGCTTAGAGTTGGCGGACTAGTCCATCACTATTTCCTTGGGATTGGTGGAGGACATCGTTACCACTGTGCGTGGTTAGTCATACCCAGCTGATTTCCTAGTGATACAAGTCAACAATGACAAAGGGGGCTTCCCAATAATAATGGGAAGGGCATGGCTGAGTACCATGAACGCATGCCTAGGAATCCGTGATCTTTCCTTGGAAATATCTAAGGAAAATACTTATGGAAAGATCAAGAAGAAGAAGGTTCCATGCATCACATACAGTGATATTGAGGGTGATAGCGAACAGGAGCGTTCAACGTCTTCTGCATGCAACCAGTGTGCCTAGGAAGTTAACATACAAAAGTGCCTATATGTAGCAACCACACAACAAGAGGACCTAGTGGTTGATAGCTAATCAAGATAGCAATCCACCAATATGCATGGAACTAACTGGGGGATCAACTTGCACCCATGAAGAAAGCATAGATGCACTGGAGCAAGAGTGTTGCCAACTTCCAACCCTTAATCTGAAACCACCAATCGAGGGAAGTTGGAAACTCTTAGAAAATCCAAATGAGTACTCTGATAGGAAAATACTAGTCCGTGTGCAACTGACCAACCCTTATCATGAACCTAGAACAGTCTAGCACATAGCACATTTGAGAGAGGATGATCTCGCTCACTATTTCAGATATCTCCCTTCCAATTCAGTCATGGGGGAGATGGCCACCTATGCTAATCATTTGAGGCCCTCAGTTCTTTTTAAATTTTTTTTTTCACATTTTTGTTTTACACATTTTTGTTTTACAAATTTCTTTAACTTTTCCTATTTTTGTTTTATGACATCGTTTATACTTTTTCATTTCTTTGTTTGTTTGATTACTTTGTTTGATTCATCACTTAATAAGTGCTCCAAAGATGGTATGGATTGTATTCCATTGATTGCTAATGTTTGGTTTTTACCTTTAAGTTATGATGTTGATACTAAGGTATGGTTCTTTTGATATAACAGGCAATGAGTGCACATCACCCATGCATCCATAAATTTCTATGGTCTCCCTTGGCTTGGAACTGTATAGTCCCTTTCCCAGTAATAAGAACTATCAATGAATCAATGACTGGCTATTTCTCAAACTAAGGAAGGACTCAAGGATTGAAAAGGGTGTGACTTCAAGGGGATTTGATGCACTTGTGCTGGCCATTCTCTTGGGTGCTTGGATGTTTTCTTCTTGAGTTTTCTTACTATTTTGACGTTGCCGCATTATTGGGAAGCTGAGCAAATAAAAATAATAAGTCTTTGCATGATGTGGTTCTCACGTAAAAACAAAAAATAAAAAAAAACACAGTGAGAGTTCAAAGCACACCCCTTAGACGAAATAATCATTTGGGCTACAAGAACTAGTTATGAAACTAAAATAAACATGTTCCCTCTAACTAAGGCCCTTCTCGCTTCCCACTTTCTCCTCTTTCATTTCGTCGAAATGGTGGTGGCTCTTTGGTGAAGGCATTCTTGTTACTTCAAGTGGACGGATGGGCCGAATGTATTAAATGCGAAGTCACTGAATGTGGTTTTTTTGAGGCCAGATTTAGAATGGGATCTACTAAGTCACATTAACCATTAATACACAAGGGGCTGTACATCACCTTGTTCTTGAGATTCCATTCCATTCTCTTCTTTCCATCCTTCTTTTCCCATTTATCACCTTGTTTCCAGTTGTATCAGTAGTCCATATTTGGGTGGCTTCATTGTTTTCTTTTTGGTAAAATCTTGTGGTTAAGACTTTAACTCTTGTCTCCAAATGACCTTCCTAGAGCCTAGGGACTCTTTGAATGTGGGATTGTCAAGGCATTAAGGGCATGAGCCTGCTTTGGGGAGGACCCACTGGCATTCCTATTTGGTGCATCTGTTAATTTCTTTCCCTTAAAAATTTATGCAATCACTAATTCTTTTGTTCATTTCCATCTTTGACATCCATTTTATTGGCATGACTGTTGTTTCTTTTTCTCCATCTTTCTTATTCCTTATCTTTTTTCGTTCTATCGCTACCAGAGGTTCACTCTCAATCATGGGGGTCCTGGTCTAATTTTTTTGATTTTTCTCTTAACCCCTACACCTTGGGTAGTCACTAGTATTATATCTTCAGATTCGTATCAGCCATAGCACAACTCAGCTAATGGACCTTACACCAAAGAAAGGTATTAATTGCATTATGATTCATTTATCCTTGCTAATATCAGACTGTGTTGTGTGTGCAGATGATAATCATACAACAACGGATTGGATCTGGAGGGAACCCTTGGAATGGATTGGTGCTGAAGTAGTTATGCAAGGAACGAGATTGATGATGCGCTTATGGATGGACAACAAAAAGTGCAATCTTGGCATTAGCAGAAACATACTTCTTCATTTCTCTATCTCTTCTCTCTCACCTGCCAAATAAGGCTAGATGTCAATTGTATATAGTGTTCAGTCTTGTTTTCATGAACACTAATTTTTTCATGTTTTGTAATGATGATCCATTCACATGTCATCCCATTCACCATTAGTTCCATTCAAGTCAATAATCCCATACCTTCCCAATATTTTGTAAGGAACTCAAGGATGCATTTTTATTTAGTTATGGGGGTATGATGGGACACGATATCGCATAGGCCTCGATATAGTGTCGTTCCCTGCGATATCGCAGCTTGTCGCCAGTTCTATAAATAAGAGGCGGCTCCCCCTTGTTTCCTCATCTAGATGTAGACCCTTAGCAAAACTCTGGTAGTTTTACCATTCCAGAGATAGAATAATTTTCATGTGCTTGCAGTAGGAGTCTCAAAGTGAACGGATCTTTATTCGAGCAAACTGTACCTGAGCACATATTTGTGTACAGAAATAAAGACGAACTTTCTGATAAACCTTGCAGTGGATGGACTAAGCTAATTATGATTTAATTAATGTTAAATGTTTAAATGATTTCTTAGATAATTAATCTCTCTCAACCCTCAACTCCTAGTTAAGTGCATTCAGTACGACTGCTTTGAGCATGTGTGCTATGCTTGGTAACCCAGTAACGAATAGCGTTTGGTAATCTCAGTAGTGTTGCACTGGTTCAGGGTGTGTACGGAAAGTGGAAACAGATACTGATGCTAGGACAATTAAAGCTTAGTTAGTGAAAGTTAGTTACTTAGTCTCTTCACCCTTTCCCCTCTTAGCATAGGCGTTAAAAAGAGAAAAGACATAAAAATCACATACCTCAAACTTACTTAACCATACAACCGTGACAAATACAAGTAAGTTTGGGAAGACAACGATTGATTAACTTTAAGTGTTCCATGAGGCTCGTAAGCACTTAGTCCTTGGAGTTCGATCGGATCACGTGTGTAACACTCATATTCATATGGTTGAGTGTAGGGGTACCTCACCACTCATCAGCAGTGAATATCAAGGATGTGATCGTTGTTTTCTTAGTTTCACTTGTGAAGTGTAGGTGTATGGCTAAGGCATATGATTTTTATCATTTTATTTTTTATCACTTAAATTGCTTAAGAGCTAGAAAATAAGGTAATTAAATGTTTAACTAATCTAATAGCTGACTAATATCTTAACTAATCCTAACATAAGCATCCATCCCCATTTATTGTACACATCCTAAACAACGTTACTAGGTTACCAAGCATTAAGCGCTACTAGGATTATCAAACATTAACGTATGCTCAAAATGATTGTACTTATGTGCTTTTAATTAATTGTTATTTAATATATGAATTGATGCATTAAAGTAAATTTCTCAAATGATAAATGCATTTAAAGTAAATATTAATCTATTTCCAAATGTTGTAAGATTTGTGAAGAAAGCTTATCTTTATTGTCGATCACACCAAGGTGCTCAAGTACATTGGTGTTCAAATAAAGATCCATACACTTCTCACTCCTACTATGGGCACTTAGAAAATATTCTATCTTTCAGAAGGAAAAATTGCAAGGGCTTCACTAAGGGACTAATTATGGAATGTCATAAATATAGCAAGTGAGCATGTATTCATAGCCAAAGATAGACACTACATTAATGGGATCACATTAACACATCAGATCGTATGCCAATGTGACCGCATCAATGGGATCGCATCAAAAGCATCCTATCAATGCAACCTAGAGATAGATGCTTCATCATACCTCCATGACTGAATGAAAACTTGTCCTCGAGTGAACAAAAGGAGGAACACGTTCTTTATAAAAATTTGGAATGTATGGGATTATTGACTAACTACAGACACACAAACTAACACAAACAAAAACTAAGTGCCCAAGTGTATGGATTTATAATCATTATAAAAATTGGTGTTTAGGACAACAAAATTGAATACCATGACAAAAAATTTTAGCACAACCCTTCTAATGGCTTGAAGATGAGGAAGAAAATCATACAATCCTAAGAAGTGGAGGCTCTTGAGGTGCTAAAGGACCTTTTCCTACCTTCGATGCATGTAAATGTTAAGGCGGTGGTTGTGGTTATCCTGTTGTAGCTGCAACTTCTGGTGAAAGATGGAAAGCATCTAGCAATGCTTTCATCTTCTCCTCCTTACTCCTAGGATCATACACAATCCATGTAACATTGCTAATGTGGGTTGGTATGGGAACATTTTAGAGATAGTGCATTGCAGGGAACAACTCCTTGACATTGATAAATTATGCAGTGAACTATTTATGTTCAATGTTAAACACCCTAAGTTCATTTTGTAGCTCCTAGTAGTCATTCATTCTCTTGGCCAGGTTCTCATTTTTTGATCTTTGATTAGTGAACTTTGCCTTGAGAACCTCTAGTTCCATGTTTGTTATCTTAGGCTTCTGCTTGGTCCCTTTATGATGCTTGAACTCTACCTTGTACAGAAGATACGAGTTGGGCACTTACCTTTCCAACTATGAACTTAGCCATCCAATGATTAGCATTGCCAAGCTTGAGTAACAAAGGTTGGCAAGCTCCATATACTCCATCATGTTCTCGATCTACAACTCCTTAAGGTAGATTTTTGCTTTGTTGTACTTATTTAGTCCATCAAAGATGGGTTGCCATACATCACCTCCTTCCTTGAGCTGCTGGAGGGCCTCATTCACCTTTGCCTTTGCTAGTTGGATGTGCTTTTTATTTACCTCCTTCTATAGGCCACCTTGGTCTTTGTAATGTTCTTGATCCTTTCAAATTTGAGGGCCTTATTTTTCCAGGTAGCAATCTCAATGGTAGACTTTTGGCAAAGGGCATACACCTTTTCCATCAAGAGATTTCAATTCTCTGTGATCAAGCTCCTTAGTTCATTGTTTATCTTGGCAAGATTCTCATGTTTTTGTCAAATGAATTTTGACATTTGCTCTTTTTGCATCTTGACATTATGTAGGCGATGGTTTTCCTAGGTTAGTCTTATGTTCTATTGACAGATCTTTGACAAGTCTTTTTGAATGTTATAGGTAGTGGCATCAATAAGGGCTTGGTCAAAGATTGTTGACTCCTTCATGTAGTTAGCCTCTTTGAGTTTTTACTAAATTTGTTGAAAAGCTTCATCTCTTGAGATTACTTGGTTGAGTACGATGGAACCAGTGAGGTGGGCTTTGAGTTCTCCAACTTCTATAGCCAAGTGCTAAATCTCAACTTAGACTATTTCAAGTTGGGCATTGGCAATGAGAGCTTTGTCCTTAGCCTTAAGTAGCTCCAACTGGTTTTTTGAAATGGTTTTCAAGATATCAAAGATATTTAAAATTGGCTGCATGGTTCCAACTAGTTGGTCTAGCAACTCTTCATGTTGAGCTACATTGAATCTTCCACTTGGTGCTCTTGCAAACACCTGCATGTCTTTGAGTGTAGTTACATCTAGTACAAATGCTATAGGAGTGTTTAGTGCATTAGCCACTTTGTCAGCCACCACTTCTACCACCATTTCTTGCCCTTGGTGTTGCATCACTAGGACAATTATCCCCTCATCCTCCTCCAAATGCACTAAAAAGGCACTAGCATTCCCAGAGATCTTTAGGAATTATTACTATTAAGAGAGAGATACAATTACTCGTCAGGTGCTAGGATTTGATCTTGTGGGCACCTACATTCCTTTGGTAGAAAACATTGGTGCTAAACCCTCGATCCTGTTGATGGATCATGCTACCTCGTTGAGATGGCTCAACACTGGTATGTACATGGAGGGTTCACCACCACTGAGTCCTACCTGTTGTAGCTGTAGGAGTTTCTAATAGAGTTTGCACATGCGCTCAATGGTAGTGTGGGACTTTAGCATTAATTGCTCAAGTGTGGTTTGTGATGGCAGTTGCTCCTCTTTGATCACCTTGGTAGGAACTTTGTCTTACATCATTTCTACCCAAGAGGTAGAAGGAGCATATCTGATTATATCATTGCAGTAGTGGGCTATTCCTCCTCTTCTGCATAATTTTTCAATGAAACATGTGAAGGGGAGTGCCTTCCTCCCTTTTTCATTCTTCTTAAAACACTTCTCCATCTCAAGATAGATTAGCTAAGGGAGGTTGACTAGAAATTTTTTGCTTACAGTGGCACATGCACAGGTAGATAAAGTTGTGATCTTGCTGGGCCTCACCATTGGATTAAGGTGGTAGGCTGCCATATTAAGGTATGTATGTTCTACCATTGTAAGTGCACCAAACTCCTTATGGTCAACACTGTAGCATTGTCGAACCCACTCCTTCTTGACCTCAAGGTTCACTTATGTTGGTATCTCTGCCAAGGTTGCCCCAGTTTCTAGCAACCCAAGGGCCTTAGAAATGATCTTCATTGAGTAGAACATAGAAATGTCTTTGATCTTCACTATGGCATTACCCTGCCTATTGTTCCAGAAGAGGTATGTTTCACCCATGTACCATTTTCCACTAGAGGTGAGAATGGGCCACATGGGAGAAGTCTAGAGTTGTGTCTTAACATCCTTTGGGGTAAAGTCTACGAAAGATCCAAAGTTTAGTTTAGGAAGAACTATTTTTTGGATCTCCCTAGACTTGATTTGCCTCAGATAAGCCTTCATCAGAGTGACCTCAAGGTTTGCTCTAGGTCCAGGTGTCTCATTTTGGTGGGATTTCTTCATTTCAGCTTTTGGAATCTNGGTGTAACTTTATAACATTTGGGTACCTTATCTCTTTAAGTTCATTACACTTCAGTAAGTTGTGATCATGGTGGATTAACTATTTTAATATTATTTTATTATTATTATTTATTTTAATGTCTACTAGAGTTCATTGGAAAGGTTTAACTCTCATAAATGTGTGATTTTAATGTTATTTTATCAGTTAAACATTGTGGAAGTTAGAAATTTTTTGAAAAATTTTTCATTAGAAACCTAAGATTTATGGTCTCCATGATGTAGAGCTTACCTCTAGTAGCTATAGGAACAAAGAATGAGGTGAATCGGATAGGTGGTTTGAAAGCTATGGGTTTTGGAAGGTTTTGGGCTCTAAGAAATCGCAAAAACTCATCTTATGTTTGAAGTAAAATGGTAAGAAATTTTAAAGTGTTTGGTGCTATTTATAGATTTTTGAGGTTGTGTCAATGGGATCTCTTATATGGGGTCACACTGACTTGAGGGGGTTGTGTCAATGAGATCCCATCGATGCAATCAAAGAAAAAAAATTTCACTTTGAAAATTAGTGAGAAAATAAAGAGTTTTTGAGCAAAATTGAAGTCCATAGAGACCTAGAAATATCATTAACATGAAGAAATGCTTGAATATGACTAGAAAATTCACCAAAAAGGAGATTTTATTAGGAGAAATGATTTGGAGAACTTGAAAAGGAGTGAAAAACTGGATGTAATTGATGTGGAGCATAAATAATTTGAATGCGAGAATGCCTAAGGATAAGGAATTACTAAATCCAACCAAGGAGTATGCAAATGGGTCTTCCCCATAATAGGCTCATGCCTTTAATGCCCTCGCAGCCCTCAAACCAAGGAGTCTGTGGGCCCCATGGATGATTAATGGTTGTGGAAAGCTAAGGATGAAATCCCGTAAGAATCTACCTAAGAATTTTGACATGTCAAACTAAGACATTGAACAAAACATGAAAAAATAATAGTAAGGTGAATTATGAAAAGCATAGGTGGATGAAAGAGAGTGGAATGGAGTCCCATTTCATGATCACACAAACTTCCTTGTGGATTTTGTGGTTAATATGACTTGATAACAACCATCCTTAGTCCAAATTAAAACCAACCACTTCCAGTGACTTCACATCAACACTCTAACACTAGTTCATCCCCTCAAGACACAAGAGCATTTCCATAGATCAATCACCATTCCTAAAGGAGGAGAAAATAGAAGTAAGAAGTAAGATGGTCCTTAGTTAGAGGGGAACTTCAGGCATGGGTAACATGTCTTTCTAGTCCTATAACTAGTGCTTGTAGCCCTTATTTCATCTAAGGGGTGTGCTTTGAATTTCCATCATTTTTTTGGATTTTATATTTTTATGATTTTTGGATGGGAACCACACCATGCCAGGAATGAAGCTTCTTGTTATTGGTCGACAGTGAAATGGTGAGAAATCCATAAAAACACTCATGCACTAAAGAGGTTAGGCAAGTACAAAGAGCATCAAATCCCCTTGAAGTCACACTCTTATCTATCCATTTAACCATTCCCAAGTTTGAAAACTACCAAGGTCACAAGTTCATTAAAATTTTCATTAATGAAGAAAGCTCATATTTCCAAAAAAAAAAAAACACCATAGAGTTTGTAGATGGGTGGATGATGTGAACTCATTACTTATAATCAATACCAAAATTTAAAAATAGGATCTACACATCAACAATCAAATGATATTATGATATATACCATGATTAATTACAGGTATAGTTGCACTTAGTCCTAGCAACAATAAAGAAAAAAAAAACATTAGAAAAATTCAAACTAAATAAAGTAAAATATAGAAGAAATTGTAAAATATTTAAGAAAGGGAAAAATGTACTAAATATTTTGTAAAACAAAAAATGGTGTAAAAACAAAGAAACTGTAAAAAAAAAAAAGTGTAAAAGCTAAGGAGCCATTTTAATGGATTAGCATGGATGACCATCTCTCCCATGACTAAGTTGGAAGGAGGAGATCTAAAAAATTGAGTATGCTTGTCCATTTGTTGAGATGTTCTGGTCACGAGCTCTTTTAGACTCATGAAAGGTTTGGCTTGTTGCATGTTGACCAACACTTTCTTATTTGGGCTTTCAGGTGTGTACATTAACATGGACCTAGAAGGAAAGGTTTCATAAATAGCATAAGGCCCTTTCCACAATGTTTGGAACTTGGTTCTTCATGATACATGTGTGGGATTCTAGTAGAGGACCCTATCTCCCAATTAAAATTCAACTTTTCTTATTTTAAGGTCATGGCATTACTTTTTGTATGCCTTGTGCAACTTGTTAGATGACAGGGTTACCAATCAGTTCTCGTCTAGCAAGTTGAGGTTCATTAGTCTTTTTTTTTTTGTGCTATACTTAGGTCAAGGTCAAGGTAATAAGTTGTTGATAGTGTATGGAGCTCAACTTGAATTGGAAGTGTTGGTAGTTTTCTGTACACAAGCTCATAGGGAGAGTAGCCAGTAGGAATTTTTCATGTGGAGTGGTAGGCCCAAAGGGAATCATTGAGTTTCATACTCTAGTCCCTCCTATATTTAGTAACAATTCTTATTAGTATCTTAGTTATTTGTAATCTCTACTTGACCATTGGCTTGTGGGTGGTAGGATGTTGTTAATTTATGTTTAACCATAAGTGTTGCATAAGCTTTTGAAAGGTAGTGCTTGTAAAATGAGTACCATTATTAGAAATAAGTGCATGTGACAAACCAAACCTATTTATAACATTTTGTTGTACAAACTGAGCAACTGTAGAAGATGTGCAATCAATGACAATTGCATCTTTCATACATTTTGTGCAATTGTTAATAATGACTATGATGTATACCTTTCCATTTGACATGAATGAGATGGGACCCATGAAGTTAATGCCCAAATGTCAAAGGGTTCTAGTGGTTGGATTCACTATTGAGGTCCCTCCATATGAGTAGTCATCCCACCATTACGTTAGCATTGTTTACAAGAGTGGATGAATTAGTGAGCATCCTTGAAAAGTATTGGCCAATAATACCCTACCATGAGGATCTTAATGGTGCATATCTCCTAACATAGTGACCCCCACAAGAACCCTCATGAGCATCTTGGAGAACACATAGTTGATTAGCATCAAGAACATACCAATGAACTAGGCCATAAGCAAACACCTTGTAAAGGTGTCCATTGATCTTCATGAAGTGTTTCACCTAGTGAAGAAACTGTTGCTTTTTCCTATGATCCCATTCTTGTGGCATCTCCTGAGTGAGAAGATAGGTGAAAATGCCACTGTACTAATTAAGCTTATTGGGCATTTATTTAGTTATATCCCTAGCAAAGAGGAGTTCATCAGGAAACTAATTTGATAGTGGGCTCTTCTCCTCTCTGTTGTTCTATTGTAATCAAGAAGTGGTCAACAATCACATTCTTAATTCCCTTTCGATTTACTATTGTAAGATCAAATTTGTGCAAGATCATTAGCCACCATATGACATGGGGGTTCACTATCGATTTTTTCATAAGGAACTAAATTACACTGTGGTCTATGTGCACAAACACCTTGTATCCAAGTACATAGTGTCTGAATTTCTCCAAGGTGAACTCCACCACTATCAATTCTTTCTCTATTATAGTATAATTCAACTGTGCACCCACAATGCTTCATCTTGCATAGTGGATCTAATAAGGACATTTTTGATCATCCAACTACGTGAGCATGGCTTCCAAGGCATAATTTGATGCATCCATCATGATGTGGAAATGTTTGGAGTAGTCAAGTACTCATAGAATTGGAGTTTCCATGAGCTTCTACTTGAGATGTTGGAATGTATGCTCGCATTCCTTAGTGCAAATAAATGAAGCATCCTTCTTTCTTAGCTTCACTAATGGTTTAGTGATCTTAGAGAAATTCTCAATGAATCACTGATATTAGCTGGTGTGTCTAAGGAATGACCTCACATCTTTAACTATTTTTGGCCATCTGGTAAATCCTTAGATGATCCTTATTTTTTTTGGGTTCACCTTGATCCTTTTTTCAACATTTCTATGCCCCAAAACAATGCCCTCATGGACTAGCAGGTGGCTTTTTTGCCAGTTGAGCCTAAGGTTTATCTCCACCCACCTTTTCAGCACTTGCTTGGCATGGTCCAAGGCTTGCTCAAATGTAGCCCCATAGGTGGAAAAGTCAACCATAAAGACTTCCACCTTGCTACTGATCTACTATTGGAAGATGCTCAGAACAAGCTGTTGGAAGGTAGCAGGGACATTGCATAGGCCAAACTAAATCACCACCAAATTTGGACTACGACATCTCGATTGTAAATTTGCCTAAGTGTCAACACAAGGCCACTTTCTACAAAATTTTTAAAGTGCTGGGACTATGCTCTCCACTACCCCAGAGCATAGTCAGCCCAATGGAGAGTATAGTTAGCTCAAAATCTAGTTTTTGTAGAAATTTCCTAACTGTTGAGACTATGCTCTCCACTACCCTAGAGCATAGTTAAGCATAGTCAACATGAAGACAATTTTTTCAAATTTTTCCCAAGTGTTGGGACTATGCCCTCCACTACCATAAAGCATAGTCAACCTCATGTAAAGTGTAGTGAACACCAAAGGTTAGTTTTGCAAATTTTTCTAAGTGTTAAGCCAGCTACTTTAGATTTTTCTAAGTGTTAACATTACACTCTGCACTGCCCTAGACCATAGTTAAGTGTAGTTAGCATGAAGGTGTAATTCTTGTAGATTTTTCTAAGTGTCGAGACTATGCTCTCTACCAACCTAGAGCATAGTTAGACATAGTCAACTAGAAGCTAGTTTCTTGCAAGTTTCTCTAAGTGTTGGGACTACACTTAACCCTCGTTGGGAGTGTAGTCAGCCTCCTATGGAGAGAGTAGTTAGCACAGAGTCATGTTTTTGCAAATTTGTCTAAGTGTTGTCACTATGCTCTTCCCTAGTCCAAAGTGTAGTCAAGCATAGTCATCCAGAACAGCCTCTAGAGGCCTTCATAATGTAGCCTTGGCATTCATCTTAGCTCCAACTCACCTCTAACAAGTAAAATGCATCTTTTGTATCCTTTTTTGTCCCCCAATTGTAACTATGCTTGACCCCATGCAAGATAGTGGAGGGTGTAGTTCTAAAGTGTAGTCTCCAAAATTGCATTTTTTTAGGTACATTGTGGTCCTTTTGGGACATGAACATGCAGTTGGTAGCATAGTCATAGTCTCTCAGCCTCATAGAGTTTGGTAGAGCATAGCAAAGCATAACACCACTAGCCTTAGTGAAGAGCGTAGTTGGGATAGCGTAGCTCCAACCGCCCCCTCTACCATGTGGTAGTCTCTTCACATTTCACACAAGACCTAGCCCTATAAATACCCCCACTCTCAACATTTTAGGAATTGAAAAAACTTTGAAGCATTGGCACATTTGGGTTAGTAAGAAAGGCATTTTGGCAAACCAAAGAGGGAAAAAGTCATGAATCATCATAACTCATTGTAGTCCACCACCATAGCCCATTGAACACCATAGTGTCCAACCCAACAGGCATAGACACCATGGCAGAACATCAATCTCTATGGCTAGACATCCTTGAAACTATGACTATGCTATCCACTATGCCTGTTGTACACCGCGTACGTTCTCACCCCTTTTGAAGTTAACTACGCTCAACCCCATTTGTGGTAGTGTTTCATTCTCTCTCTCACTTTCTTTGCATTTTTAGTATTCAACATTTTACTTGCATTTTTTGGCATTTTAATGCATAACCACAACTAGACGGTGGTCCTAGCATGTTGACACCTTCATTTCTTGTAGAAACCCTTGACTAAGCTCACCCCCGTTGACACCATAAACACCACATGAACACTTGGCATCATTTCCTATTTGCATTCCATAAGTCCTTGTTCAATCAATAAGATCATTTAGGGTGTCCTATCTCTATCTCTAGCAAGCCCTCACATAGATGTGGGGTTAGGACTGTGCACCCACGAACCCCTTAGTGTTCCAGTTGCTGACATTTTTGGTTCTACAAAAATGACATCTTTTTGTATGCAAAAGTCCCCTAGGGACTGGTGAATGTAGTTTTGGCTTAATTCTTTGCTGCAATTTGAATTTGGTTATATCCATTATAACCATCCAGAAAGTTGTAGTAGAAATGCCTAGAAATGATGTCTAATACCTAGTCCACAAATGACAATGAAAAGTGATCTTTGTAAGTTGCCATGTTCAATAGTCTAAAATTGATACAAACCCTCCATTTGCCACCTTTCTTTGGCACTATGAAAAGTGGGCTAACCCACTTGCTAGTTGCAATGGGATAGATGAACCTCTCATTGAGGAGTTGTTCAATATTCTCTTGGATAATCTACTTCAATTTGGGGTTCAACCACCAATGCTGCTACCTCTTTGGCTTGATGGAAGGATTTGTGTAGATGCTATACTAGCATATCCTAGATCAATTCTAGTGAGTTCAAGATATTACCAAGTAAAGGCTATTGGCCATTTATTAACCACCTCCAATAGCTTCTTTTTCTGCACAAGAGCAATGTTGGTATTGATAATAACTAGCTTCCCATTGTTCAAAAAGCCATATTCCATTTTGGCTAGTAAAGGTTTCAGCTCATGGGACTCTTGTTTGAAACTTCTAGGGATCTCCAACTCTCCCTAGTTGATTTCATCAAGTTCATCATTAGGGATTTGTTAATGAACTTGCTCTAGTTCATCTATGCCTTCAATGTAGGCACTCATTAGGCTCTCAGTTGGTTCCATGCATATTGTTGAACTGTTATCTAGATTAGCTATTAGCCACTAGGTGCCCTCCCATTTTGTGGCTATTGCATACAAGTACCTTTGAATTTCTTTCACATCTACATACTATTTGCATGCTATGATAGATGTACTTTTTATGAACCAAAATTTCTGCATACATTTACACCCTGTGTCATTGTACATGATGCATGGAACATCATTCCTCTCTATCTTTCCAAAATTATTTTCATTGAAAATTTTCAAGGAGAGGTCTCTAATTCCAAATTGTACATCAATGATGCTCAACCAAGCCCTTTCCATGATGATTAGAAGGTCCTCCTTGTAGTTATCAACATAGATCACCAAGAAGTTAGCAGGGTAGGACCATCCATGAATGGTGGTTACAATGTCCTCCACTAGTTCCAAGGGGATGGTGATGGACTGATCTACCAACTCAAGATGAATGTTGCTCTTTTTGAGTAGAGGCAAGTTCTAGGCTTTGTACATCTCATGGAAAATCAAATTTACACTAGAACTTAAGTCTAGAAGAGCCTTGCAAGGCTCATTCCCAATGATTTGTAAATAAATTAAGGAACTTCCAAGATCAAATTAAGGTGGAAAACCTTAATCTAATCCATAAAAATATGAGTTAACATCATAGTATGCACTTTGGAAGGCACTTGGTTTGAAGGGTTCTTGAAAAATGGAGCAAAGGATGAGGGAGAAGTAGGATCATCAACTGCAGGTGAAAGTGAGGGTTTATGAGGATTGCTAGTTTGGAAGAAAGATATTTTTTGAGGTTTTTTCTTTGAACCCCTCGACTAAGGAGTTGGATATAAGTTAATAGCCCTTGTAGCATTTCTTTGCTATAGCTAGGCAGGAATTTCACCTTGCATGGTGGAGATAGTAGTAGCTATGTTAAGGATGGAGGTACAAGTGTAGAAGGATGAGGAGGGTAGAATGGGAATGGGGATTCCCCTCTTAAATATTAAGCTCTATAATATTCAGTGAAAAAATTGGTTGTTGAACGTATATTCATAGGGATCTAGCTATTGGTAAGGATATTGCTATCTTGGTGGTGGCATCCCCCATGACTGTGGGTGCTCCCACAACTGGTACTACTCATGAGGTTGGGATGGAACTCCACTTAGATAGTAAGCTTGCAACTACTATCTATAGTATTTA
Source organism: Gnetum montanum (assembly GCA_015680685.1). Classification (NCBI taxonomy): domain Eukaryota; kingdom Viridiplantae; phylum Streptophyta; class Gnetopsida; order Gnetales; family Gnetaceae; genus Gnetum; species Gnetum montanum. The sequence goes on from MNCI01012796.1 coordinate 456,760, forward strand.
AGACTTTGTAAGCACCATCTATCATCATCATGTATTTAAGACTTTGCAACCTCTTCTATAGTAGCAACTTTGCCCTTACTCCTTTGATGGGCATGTTCAACTTCTTTCATTCTTCTTTGGTCATGCCCACTACTTTGCTCTTTGGATGCTTTAGCAATTTTAAGAGTAGTATGGAATTTCTCATCCAAAGAATCCCACATTTTATCTACCTTAGCTAATATTTTAGAGGCAGATTTTTGGATTGGAAAGGTTTTTTGTTGCACCACTTCATCAAGTGATGCTTCCTCCTCATTGTTACAAAATCAGACTTTCCTTTTTTAGGTGGAAGGATCTTGGTTGAATTCCTCTATACTTTCCCTTTTCTGCAACTCACCTTCTTCTTTGGCTAGTTGCTTAATTAGCCTTTAGATCTGATGGACTCTAAGTTTTGAAAGTCTCCCTTGGGAATAAACCCCAAGAGTTCTCCTTGTTTCTATTTAAAGTCCATCTATGATATGGTGGAGCTACTCCCTTTGAGAAAAGCCATGGCCTGGGCACCTATGTAACAAAGAGTAATATTTTTCCATGGCTACATCCAAGGATTCATGTGTTCTTTATCTCGACCCTTGGACTTGCTTTCTCAGATTGGACACTTGGGAGTACATTTGATACTTGTCATTAAGGAGCTCAAGCATCATACTCCAATGTCTAATTAGCTCCAGTTCTTGGTACTAGTACTAGCTTTTAGCCTTCTTAATGAGTGTCCTTGGGAATAACTTTAGTTTTTGCCATTCGTTCTCAATGTTCTATAAGGTACAACATTGTGAAAGGCTTGAAGATGACATCTAAGTTGTATCCCCCTAGAACTTGGGGATATTGTTCATATCCAACCATTTGATTCTACTATCGTTTGCATGCCTTGTTGGGATTTTCATGGTCTCTACAATATTCAACCAATTTCTTGTTACAAGTAAAGGCTCATCATGGTCATAGCCTCTATGATGGCCATTATGTCCTATGTTGTCCCTTCTTTCATGGTGGTGAACCTCCCTTAATTTCCCATGCCCCTAATCTCTACTAGTTCAGTGGGCCCTATGATCATCTCTATCCTGTTGGTCACCTTCATCACTGTCATGTCCTCTATAGCTTTGGTTAGAATTAGAGGAGGAATAAGAGGATGTTGAAGATGAAGAAGAGGGAGGAGATCTAGCACGAGCACAATGCCTACTACCCCCTCTTCTTTAGTCATGACCACAATCATCATCCTTTTCCATGTTCTTGCCTTGACTTCCACGTTTAGAGCCCCCATGATCATGGGACTCGTTCTTGCCTAAACCAAGATTGTTTATGGTGGACTATAAATTCTAGTTCAGGTTCACTTGTTAAAGCCAAAGGAAGGAGAGTTAATGAATTGAGAACCCCCAGAGAAGATGTCCTTTCCTTCTTTTTGGTCTAGTAGGAATAAGGGTTTATTGAACCATTTCCCCTTAAATGCTTCATAACGTCTCTCTTGTTGTTGATCTCTTTTCTGTTGTGCCTTAGTAGAATGATAATCTCAATATTTGCGGTCCTACACAATGTAGTCTACATTGAGACCCTGGATGCCTAACCTCATAAGAGTTTGGAATAGCATCGCAGGAACAAATCGATTAGGTGCTAACACATTGTTGCCCTCCATATCCCTCCATTGCAGTATTCATCATGATGCAGGATAAAGATGAAGTTTGGCACATACTCATCAAGATGAGTATAGACCACTCTATATTGTTGGGGTAGTAGCTGATTTGACCCCCATGCCTTTGTTGATTGGATGCATGCTTAAATGACAGTGGAGAATTATCCTTCAGAGAAGAAGCCATTTTAGTTTGAAGAGAAACTTAGTGTGCTTTTACTATTATTATTACTTTGAATGATTGTAACTTAAGGTTCATTACAATGTCTATAAATAATTTCACCAACTCCTAGATAGTGCACGTAGCTAACTAAAGTTCCTAGCAATGGTGCCAATTATGAGCAATGAGTATACCCTATATCCAACCATACAAATCACTAGCTTTCACTAAGCGATCCAAATACACTAGGTCACGGCAATGAATATCAAGGACATGATCATTGTCTTCTTAGTTTCACTTGTGAAGTATGGGTGTATAGTTAAGTGTAACTAAGGCATATGATATTTATCATTTTATGTTTTATTGCTTAAATTATCTAAGTGTTGGAAAATAAGGTAATTAAATGTTTAACTAATCTAATAGTTGACTAATATCTTAACTAATCCTAACATAAGCATCTATTCCCATTTATCATACACATCCTAAACAACATTATAATGTTATTGGGTTAACAAGTGTTAAGTGCTACTAAGATTACCAAATGCTAATGTATGCTTGAAATGGTCATACTTTTGTGCTTTTAATTAATCACTAATTAATTAATTGATACATTAAAGTAAATTTCTCAAATGATAAATGCATTTAAAGTAAACATTAATCTATTTTCAAATGTTGCAAGGTTTGTGAAGAAAACTCATCTTTATTGCCAGTCACACCAAGATGCTTAGGTGCATCGGTGTTCGAATAAAAACCTATATAATTCTCACTGCTACTACGGGCACTTAAAAAATATTCTAACTTTTGAAATGAAAATCTACAAGAGCTTCAGTAAGAGTCTAACTATGGAATGCTATAAGTGTAGCTGGTGAGCATGAATTTACAACTAAAGATAGACATTGTGTTGATGGGGTCACATCAATGTATCAGATCATACATCGACAAGATCACATCGATAGGATCGCATCAATGGCATTTTGTCGATGCAACCCAGAGATAGACGCTTCATCAAGTTCCTTACAAAATTTTTGGGATTGTATACAAGCTTGAATACTATGACTTATTTACATAATTGACTCTACTATGAATGCCACATTGTGGTTTAAGTGAGGTTTACAAAATTATCATGCATTTCATGTTGGACATACATGATCATGAAATAAAAAACAAAACTTTAGAGTTTGATGTAGCCTTTACATTCCTAGTGGTGGTGGCTCCTCCATCAATCTCTTTCTTTTATCATCAAGCTTTTGAAATTAATAGAGGTTAAGTAATGCCTAAAGTTTCTCCTCTTTTGATCTAGGATCATGTACCATCTAAGCAAATTTGGTGATATTTGTCGAAGTTAGTACTTTACATGGATAAGGTAGTCATGGAAACATCTTATTTGGCTTTACATACCATGCTAAAAAATGTTGCTGTTCTTTCTCAAATGCTCTAGCTGCTTTTCTTAGTTCTTGGTGGTTTGTCATTTTGCGAGCTAGATTTGCTACGATGTCTTTTTGATCCTAGTAGCTAGTCTTGACTACCTAAAGTTTAAAGTTTATAATGTATAACTTTTGTTTTTCATCCTTCCTATCTATAAACTCTTTCTCATATAGTGCATAAACTATAGCCACTTGCTATTCTAGTTCATTTCTAGATTTACCTACTATGAGTATGGCTAGATTTGCATATTGGAGATTTTCTAATCCCATGTATTCTATGAGGTATTTGATGTGTAAGTTCTTGTTTTCTACTTTAATTTAATGGCTATGGGCAAGATCATTGGCTACCAATTAGGTGTCTACATTATGGTGGTGTTGATTTTGGCTTTAGCCATCTAGATTTCTTTTTCATTGATCTACTTATACATACTCACTTGGTCTCTAAAATGCTCTTTTAGCCTTTCATGCTTTTTAACCTTTTTTTGCTGCACATTAATCTCAATAGCTTATTTTTAGTGGATTGTGTGGACTTCTTCCATTGATAGGGTTTTGTTTTCCTAAGCCAATTTTTGCATGTCTTATTTGACTCTTGTGAACTAATCTATGAGCTGATGAGTGCTCTGTTGGAGGATATTCTTTTATTTTTCAATATTTGTCAACCTTATGTTTTTTGTAGCAATCTTCTTATTTTCTTCCTCTAGGGTAGTTAGGGCTTTGGCATCAACATATATTTGTGCTTCAACCACTAAAGTGTTTCATGTTGCTTTCTCCTTCTCCATTTCTACTTAAATGTTTTTGGCTATTAGTTGGACTAGTTTAATTCTAAATTTTTCTAGCTAGTCTAGTGCTACATATTGTGCAGGCTCTTACTTCTCTACTCTTAATGTCACCAATTCAACTTGTAACATCTACACCTCATTCTTTATGTGTTAAACTTTAGTTTTAGCCATTACCAACTTATCCTTTGTTGAAATAAGCTCAAATTGCACTGTAGTAATATTGCTATGAATATAAAAAAGGTTATGCATCAGTTTCCCTATCTACAATAGTTGATTTAGGATGTCTTCATGCTCTTCTGGGTCCATGGAGATTCTAGCTATCATTTCAACATCTTTGCCTCCAGTCATATCTATTAATGGCTCAATGGGAACATTGAAAGACTCCTTGATATGATCAATAATAACTTTAGCTGCTTTTGTTGCATCCTAGTGTTGCATAATCATAATTGTGGCTCCTTCTCATGTCTCTAGCAGAACCTAGAAGGATGTAGCATTCCTTAATATTTACTATGCCCAATCCTCATCTTCTCCTACATGTAATGATATTTGGCCACTAGTTGGTCCTATTGATACTATAGGTCTTAAGGGATTATCTTTAACTTGGTACATGCTTGAGACTTCTTTATTTCCCCAACTAAGGATTTCTACAATTTGATGTAAATGGCTCATAGAAGATCTGTAATCTTGCTGTGCTGGTGGAGTAGTTTATTCAAGTCTATCATTAGTTGGTATTAATCCATTAGGTTCTACTTATTATTTTCCTATAGCTGGAATGTTTTAGTTGGTGTGGATCCTATAACTTTCTCAATGCCTACTAGATTCTCTAGTTGATTTTTCTTAGGAGGCACTAGCTTTGACATCTCAACATAGGTTGCATTATGGGCCTTGCAAAGAATATTGTTAGTGTAGGCTAGAATCCTAGCTTACTTGCATAATCATCTTATGAGGCAAGGGAATGACAAAGTAAGTTTCCTTGCCTTCTTCTCTTCAAAACTTCTTTGGATTTCTAAAAATAATAAGTGATCAATATTTTCTTGGAATTTCCCCATAACGACGATGATTCCTCTTATAGCATAGATGAAAATTTTGTTCAATCCTTTAGTGGAGAAAATATGGTAAGTTCCAATATTAAAATATATCTTCTATTTAGTGAACAATCCACTATATTATTTGTCTACTATTTTGTAAGTCCTTTGTAGCCATAAATTCATTGCATCCATGTCAGATCTTGTAGAGATTTATGCAATAGTTGCTTCAACATTTAGGAGGTTCAATGCCTTTGTGATTGCTTCCATTGAATAGGGCATTGTCATTTCTTCAATTTTGATAGTATCATCATCTTGTTTATTTTTCCAAAATTGATATACTTTCCTTAAGTACCATTCACCACATCATGACAAAGTTGGCCAAAGAGGAGAGGCTTGAAGTTCCTCTCATACATTGGTAGATGTAAACTTCATAAATGATCCAAAGTTGAGTTCCACAATGACTATGGACATGATGGACTTCTTCTAAATAGCTTGGAGACACTTGCTTGATAGCATGAGGTATTGTCCTTGCTCTTGAGTTGGCAGTGCTTTAGCTTTAGCCTATGTGAAATGTTCTGTCGTAGGTGTCTGCTGATGAATGCTAAAGAACTATGATTTTTGCTCAGCTTGTAGAGTCTATTATCTAGCTTGTTCCCTTCCTATGGGTCTTTTACGTCTTTGTTGTGAGGGTACTTTGGTTATAGGTCTTTTAGGAGCCATATGCAATCATAAAGGATTCATTTAAGATTACCCAAGGATTTCAAATAAATTCCTAATGGTTCATAATCCTCTTTCAGGTTCTTGGATTTGATCAAAGTTTATTCTTATTATTACTTTATGGCTCTTATTATGGTTGTAGATTTTTTAAAAAAAAACTCCAAAAAGAAATCCTTAACCATTGTATTTTATAATGTCTTATAAACAAGTTAGTTTCTTATGACCTCTCATAATGGTTATTTCTTTATTTACATATATTGGAATTGGTAGTTAGGAAAAATCTTTAAGTTTACTAGGGTATTTGGTTAAAATATGAATAGTTATTATAGCTCTTATCCTTAATATATTCTTCCAAGTATTAGAAAAATCTTATTCAATTTTCTCAAGCTATGCATAGCACTCTCCCCCATGACTAAGTTGATAACTTTGTGATTGAGGGGGTTCAAGAATCATATAAATTGGAGCTATGGTGAAGAAGTTATGAAGCTTGGAAATTTGGTTACTAGAGGGTTAGAAAAATGACATGAACTACCTATGCATTAAATGAGAAGAATGAAAAATTTCCCACTCCTCATGCATATATGTAGATTTTTGCAACAGTGACATCATAGATATGACATCATAATTGCAACATATTAGGGCCTAATACATTGTAGCTATGATGTCATTGTCAAAAAATTTGAGATTTTGAGCAATTTATGATGAGAAAATTGAGTGAAATGGATAGTCTAGAATATGTAGAAGTGATTTAGAGGGTTCTTGAGCAAGGATAATGCTCAAAATATTATAATTTAGCATTAAAAGTGTATGAGAGAAGGAATCTTTGTCAAATTAAGTTAATTAGGTTTATTGGAAATGGTTGGTAGGAATTACCAAAGGTATGATTAGCTATGAGTTTGTACAAAGGTAAGAATTATGGTTTAAGTATTTTGGAGGTACAAGATGATGTGGTATTACTCATCAGGTATGAAGCACAAGAGTTATACAAGTGGATCCTTCTTAAAGTAGGCTCCAACCCTTAGTGCCATTGTATAACCACCCCTACAAGTATCCATAGGCACTCAAGGAGTTAATGTTAAACATACCTATCTTCCAAAACACATATGTTAGTCTTGCCTTGATGAGAAAATAACACTATATTATACAAAACCATTAAGGTATGATTACATATAATAGTGAAGTGAGATGGGAGTAGCAAGGAATTGCAGAAATTAGGACATGAGGTGTCTTACCTTAGGCATAATGAATTTTGTGTAATATATGATTAAAATAATCATGAGCCTTTCCATCCAAGATCCAAATCAAGTCCATACCACTTAGTAGTGATAACCCACTACATCATCCCAAAACTAGCAACCATGACTATCACAATTGTAAAGAGTATTACCGCTTCATAATGAAGTTCAAGGAAGTATTTTATTAATAGTACACTTTATTTTATTTTTTAAAAGGAGACTTGGCCATTGGATAGAGGAATTCCTTTAAGCATGAGTAACATGTCTTTCTAGCCCCATAACTAATGTGAGTCTAAGAAACTTTGAAATTTCTGAGAAGTTGACTACCTTTAGGCATGGGTAACATGTCTTTCTAGTGGAACCCCTAGAAATTTTTCTTCTATGCATTTATTAGGTTACTACTATGTCAACCTTACTAGAGGACTACCTTTAGGCATGGGTAACATGTTTTTCAAATGGAACCCCTAGAAATCTTTATTCTATGCATTTATTAGGTTATTACTATGTTAACCTTACTAGAGGGCTACCTTTAGACATGGATAACATGTTTTTATAGTGACATGATAAGGAAACACTTATTTAGACATACTTTCATTTGCTGTTAGAACTCAGTTAAATAGTACAACTTAACAATAGGATAAGACTTATAGTAGCAGCCTTAGAGAATCCACATATACCCTTGATGTCACACCCTTTTTATTCCCTCTTGGTTATTCACTTTTCTATCTAGGCATAATGATCATAGATTTATTTTATTTTTTATTGTGAAAAGAATATCATTATGTTCATGGTAAGAATCTCTTATTACTGGGAATGAGTGGATGGATGATGTGGTCTCACTGTATATAGAATTATTCCTCCAATGATTTGATAATATAGGGTCAAACACACATTATTGTGACTACATCCTGTCTTATTCCTTGCACTTTATTAGAAAAATTAATAAAAATATGTACAAGAAAGATGATGAAAAATTGAAGAAAAATGATAAGAATAGCAAACGTGGAAAAATATCAAAGAATGAAAATTAATCCAAAAAATAGAAAGAGTATAAAAGAATGGAAAACTTATGAAAAATGTGAAAACTAGTAAGAAAAGTAAAAGGATAAAATTTAGAAAAGTGTCACAAGGAAAACTTATGCCTACATGTCAAATTTGACATCCCCATGAATACTATGAGAAGTAGATATCTGGAAGATGGAATGGATGGTAAACTACTTAGTATGGCTTGACTTATTGAACATTAACAAGAATTAGCTTCTGTGGGGTTGTTAGGTGATAGATTTTCATGGCAATAGATCGGTATTTAGCATGGATGATATAGGGTCCTTTCCATAAGGTTTGGAACTTATCCTTTTGTAAGACATGAAAAGGATTATAGTAGAGGACTTTATTGTCCATATTAATTGACACTTGTCTTATTCTGGCATCATGCCTACATTTAGAGTACTTTTTGTAAATTTTTTTACTTATTTGAACTACCAATCAGTTTTCATTTAGAAGGTTGAGATCTGCGAGGTGTTCTCTTTGAGTTAAGCTTATATCAAAGTCAATTTTATTGGTAGTGGAAAGGGTATTGACTTCTACTTGGATTAGTAACATAAGTAGTTTACCATAAACTAACTCATATGGGGAATACCCTATAGGAAGTTTCCAAGTGGATCTATATGCCCATAGAGCATTGTTAAGTGTAGTGATCTAGTCCTTCCTATAATGACTAACTATTCTAGTTAGTATTCTTGTGATCTCCTAGTTTGTTAGTTTTGCTTGAACATGTGCTTAGGGATGGCATGGTGTAGTTAGTTTGTGATTCATCCCAAGTTGTTGCATTAGCCTTTTGAATGTAGCTCCTGTAAAGTGAGTCTAGTTGTTAGATATAAGCATGCATGGAACTCCAATTCTATTGACCACATGTTGTTGAAAGAATTTAGTAGTTGTTTTGGTTGTGCAATCCTTGACTTCAATTACTTTTGCCCACTTTGTGTAATAATCAACTATTACTATAATATGAGAATTTTCATTTGACATTGATATGATGGGACTCATGAAGTTAATTCCCCAAATTCAAAAGGTTCCAATTGTTGTATCCACTATTGTGGTCCTTCATCTTAGGTTGTTAGCCCTCCATATTTTTGACATATTTCATAAGATTATGCAAAATGGTGTGCATCCCTAAATATGATAGGCCAAAAGTAACCTCCCATTATCAATTTTATTGCTATGCTTCATCCTACATAGTGGCACCACATGGTCCTTCATGTGCATCTTGTAGGACTCTTTGTTGACTCTCTTCTAGAATGCACCATCTTATTAGTTCATTAGCACATATCTTATAGATATTTTCATTGATTTCCATTATCTTTTCACTTTGTGAAGGAACTGTTCCTTATATTTCTTGTCCCATTCAATAGGAAGTTCTTGTTTGGTAAGATATGTTATGTAATCAGTAAGCCATGACTTCTATATTGAGTCTACAACCATTGCAATTTTGGTAAATAAGTTTTCATTAGGAAATTGATCTAATACTAGCTCATCATTCTCTTGGGGTTGACATCTTAGTCTTGATAATGATTAGTTAGCATATTTTTAGTTTCCTTCTTATTAATCATGGTAATGTCAAACTTTTGTAGGATAACTAGCCATCTTATCACTCTAGGGATAACCACTAGTTTGTTCATTATAAATTTGATGGTACTATGATCTATGTGGACATAAATGGGATGACCAAGCACATAATATCTAAATTTTTCAAGTGCATACACCATGACCATTAGCTCCTTTTCTATTATAGTGTAGTTAAGTTATGCCCTGGTGATGCTTTGACTAGTAGAGTGCATATAATAAGATCATTTTTGCTCATCTAGTTAAGTTAGTACTGCTCCCAATACATATTTTGAAGCATTTGTCATAATGTGGAAAGGCTTTGACTAATTGGAAGCTTGAAGGATTGATGTCTCAATTCGTAATTAACTTCTATTTAAGATCTCAAATGCTTTTTCACATTGTTATATCCATTGAAACTATGCATCTTTCTTAGTTAGTTCCACTAGTGGTTTGACAATCTTTGAAAAAGTTTTAATGAACCTTTTATAGTATCCTATGTGGTCAAGAAATGATGTGATATCTCTGATAGTTTGTGGCCTTTGAGTGATGTTCTGAATGACTCTAATATTAGAACTATATCATCTTAAACCATTAAGTGGCTTTTCTACTAGTTGAGATTTAGATTATTTTGTACATATCTTTTTAGTACTTTCTCTAAGTATTCTAAGGCATGTTTAAAATCTAGCCCATATGTGGAGAATTCATCCATAAAATATTTAACTCCATTGCCAATTTTCTTTTGGAAGATAATGAGTACAAGTCTTTGAAAGGTAGCAGGTCCATTACACAAGCCAAAGGACATTTTCTTGTATCCAAATATCCCCCATGAATTAGTGGTAGAAATCAATAAGTATATATTTCTTTCGTAAGTTCTATGTATGGCAGGAAATCACAGAAGTGATGGAAATCAATGTTGATTATGTCAATCCTCATAGCAGCTGTGATATGGATCGACAACGTAGATTTCTAGGGAGATAGCATCTTGTGAAGAAATCAAGATATTGATTGAGTCACTAGGTGCTCTAAATCTAATATCGAAGATGCCAAAAATCATGATACAGTACAATAAATTTTTAATCGATTGTTATCAAATTCTTTGATACCAATCAATTTCCAAAATGATTATTTTTTCTAGTTGTTCTAAATCCTCTTAAGTATAAAAAAGTAGCTCATTTGCGAGTGAAGGAGGATGCCAAACTCAAGAAAGAACCCACATCGAATTGAATCCTTCTTTACTTGTATTAAAAGTTGTTAAGGAAGATTGTTAACACCTTATGACAATCAACAATCATTGATATTATTAAGGCTATCAAGTTGCTACATTATGAAGGTAGTAGAGTAAGGTCATAGATTACATGATGTTTCATTTGTAATCTTCTAATATTCATGATAAATTTATGTATTTTCAATTTGGTTTAATCAATTATTTTCATCTTTGAACTTAATATTAGAAGTTAGGATGAGGCTTTTTGATTTTGCTTATAAGTGACAATCATAAGTGTGGATTTTTAATTGAATTCAGATCTTGTTTATTGTCTTGATAATCTTTTTAACTTTGGAACCATTCCTTCATGGCTATGACTCTTAGGTTAGTCATAGACGAGGTAAAAATTTTACAATGAAGATAATTATTAAGGTAATTTAGCACCAAACTTTGGCTAGCCCATCAAGATCATTAATAACATCTCCAAAGTTTAGGTTAAAGAAAGTTTATGTTTGGTAATAGATTCCAACTCTATTAGGAGGGAAAGTTCCATTGGATCAACCATCTCTTAGATCATTTGAGTCTTTCTTCTTATGAGTAGACCACTCATGATGATGTTACCTACTTGAAAAAATTAGTTCCATAGTAATTACATCTTTTCAAGAGATTTATGAATATTTCTCTTACTATTCATTTCTACATCTTCATTCTCATATATCTTCTTATACACATTCATATCATCATGCACCTTGTCATGCACATGACTCTCTCAATTACAATTTTCAACTAGTTCATTATGAGAATTAAAACTAAGAGCAGTATTGCTGAGATTTTGGCTCATTTTGTTCTTCTTTTATACACCATATTAGCACATAATCTATAAATAATAAATCATGATCATGAACCACCAAAAACCTTATCTCTAATATCAAGTATAATGATACTACTTTGAAGAAGCACCACTTGATACCATCCTTAAGTCTAAAAGTAGCCAAGTATTCCAAAGCATATATAAGATGGACTATGCCTCAATGATCATAATGCTTATAAGTACAACATAAGTACATACAAAATTTTATTCCAATGATTAGAAATGTAGTGAATAAACCTTCATAAATCACACATGTGACATGACCAATATGATGAACATACATATACATGAAGATGGCTATAATTATACAAGCAATTAAATCAACATAATACACATAATGTACTTAAGAATACTAGCACATATTCATGACATTATTCCCTTAAAAGAGGTATGCCATGTTTCTACTCTAATGTATTTAGCCCTAAGTCCCACTCTATAGAGAAGATTAGTGGCTTGAGCATTAAATCCAAAGCTCCTTTACAAGCCTATGTATTCTTATGACATAATACAGAAAGGAATTAGGGTCATGTAGTCCTTTGGTGATGGTTATGATAGCATAGAAACTGTAAGGATCTCTACACTCCTTTGAGCACTATTCTGGAGAAAAATAGCCTTCAATACACAAACAATAGCCTTCAATACACAAACAAGACATATTTTTCTACAAAAAGCATACAACTCAAGAAAAATATATGAAACATTATCATAGTTAAGATTCCAATGTATGTAGGTATATAAAATATGATAGGAAAATTTGCAAAAAATCATACTTGGTTTTGCCTCTTCTATATGATTGAGGTAAAAGATACCTACTTTTTGGCAACCACTTAGGACTCCCTTCCTATTGCCAACTTCATGGTTCCTAGCTAGGCAACTAAAATTGCTTAGATAAGGGGTTCTTTCAAACTTGAATTCTAGTGCTTGCTAGTTTTTAGCAACACTAAGGCTCAGATACCTCTAAATAAGACTCAATGGTTGTATGAGTGAGGTATTTTCAAAATTATGATTAATGTAAATTTTTTATTGTGTCAAAGTTTTAATAACAAATAGTAATTTTTTAGAAAGATTCAAATTTTAAAACTCTATTCTATAAGCCAAAAGAATTCTTGATTTTATCAAAGTTGGATATTCTACACAACTTTAGTCAATAGCTACATTTACTAATCATTCTTTCAATTAACATTTGAATGCAATTCTACAAATATACTACCAATCATCCCTAGAGAACAATTTCATAAGAAAACTGGAAATAGATCAAGATTCAATTAATTTGAAACATAAAACAATAGAATTATGTAAACCTCAAATATTAAAATGAGTCATCAATAATAGGAAAGAATACTTTGAAAAGATGAAGCTATTTTTATCAATCAATGATAGCAAAAATTGTTGAACCCTTAGCTATTTTAAGCAATTCAAACAATTCCAAGAAATGACTATAAAGTATGCTATGATTTTACCACTAACTAAACCATAATGATAGAAAGGAAAAATGAAGATAACTCATAAATTAGAGGTAAAAGTTGAATCAAATCTTTACTTCAAAATGTCATTGTAAAAAATATACTATTTATCTCTCTTTAGATGATTTCCTCCCCCCTCATTACAAAAAAGATAATGTCTTTTACAGCCAAAACATAAAAGAATAAATCATAACTAATTCAGTTATAATTGCAAAGAGGTTACAAAATAATCATTATGATGAATTGCTAGCCACTTTCTTTTCAATAGAATCTATAAGAAAGTCTAAGAGGGCCAATTACTTTTGAATTTCCACAACCATTAGGGATTTTGTTGTTTATTTCCTAACATGATTATCTTCTCATTGGACCAAGATTTTAAAATAGCTTTTCTTGTATACTAATGACAATTCCTCGACCACTTCTTTTACATTAGTACTAAATAAAGCCTCTACTATTTTTTATTCTAACTATTTGTCATTTCTTATTGTTGTGGCATTAATGGCTTCAGTTATGTTCCTTTCACATCCCTACATGCTCTATAAAGTATCAATAAGATATGTATTGGCCCTTTTTATCCATTCAAATTGGTGCATGCCACCATTTATTACATCATCTAGGAACCTCATCTCCATTTGAGGTAGTTGCTCTCTTTCTTTGTTGGCCTAGCTTATGAAAGAATTAGGGGCTATAACAGCTTGCTCAAAAGCTTCTTTTCTTTCCTTCATTTCATTAATGCTAACCATGACTACTTTTGCATGATGTTTCATGGTTATTAATTCATTTATAATAAATTTGAAGCCATCTTTCTCTTTCAAATATTCTATTTGAAATCTTTGATCTTTTTTGGCTAAATCCCTATGCAACTCTATCTTTTCCATTTTTAGAGCTCCTATATTAGCCTCTTTAATTTAGGATATCTTTATTTGATCTTTATACTTATTCTTCAAAACCTCAAAATCTAACTACAGGGAATGATGGAGATTCTTTAGCCTTTAGATCTCTTGTTGTGTCTCCTTAATAGTCTCATTAGTAACTCTTGAGTAATCAACAATAATTGCAAATAATTTCTTTGGCACTTCATGATGGAACATTATAATTTTTATTCTGTCTATTTCTAGATCCACTTCTTTGTATTAAAAGATGATTGATTCTTGGATATCTAGCCTTTCTATATGCTATTTCTCAAGGATTAATTTCTCTTTAGTAGTTTAACTTTTATAGATTTTGGCCCCCTTTTGATAATGTACCCTAAAGGAAAATCTAAAAGAGTTAGGGCCTTGGATGATGAAGAACCATTATTAATATTCATAATTTCTAATGATGGCTCCCTTTTGCTATCAGCAATGTTTTCTTACCAAAATGAATTTCTACATGTTTCTTTCTTTTCTCTTGAACTTTGGTGAACCAAGTGAAAGCTTCTGAGCCTAAGGCTTCATCTAGTTAATCAATTTTCCATGAAAAATAATTTTATTTCATCTTATCCAATTGAGATTGATCAAATCACTTGGTCAATATATGGTTTTCTTTTACAAATGACCTGCTACTCAAAAGCTCTATTTTCCTACATTCCTCCTTAGGCAGAACTATAGAGTGAGTTCTTCTAAGTTCACCTTGTGCTCACCACTTGGTCAAATTTATTGGTTTTTCACTCATTAGTGAATATACAACATCATTTTCCTAATGTTCATGAGCCTTCCTAAGATACTTGTTAGGATTGTGGAACCTGTGTTTAGCTTGAGGAAAAACTATCTTCTCAAACTTTGTCTTTATAATCATTATATGAGGGGTGCTCCCAAAATATCAAAAACCAATCTACATAGGAAAAACCAAACTTGCCATATATTCATGATGTAACTGACTATTCTGGATCTACCTACCAACTCCAAGAGTTGTTAAATAAGGGCCTATGATTCATGGTAGATTTGTTGGCATTCCTTCAAATCCTCCTATAATTATTTCTATGTAATGAGCATGGAAGAAAATCTTCCCTTTACACTTGGTTCTAATTTCCTTTGTCATGACTTTTTTGATTCTTAGCACTATTCTATTAGTAAAAAATTGATATAAAAGTGGATAAACAACATTTATAAGAAACTCAAAAGTTTGGGCATTCATATAGTCTTTATGGTAGAAAAAAAGATAGAAATCATAACAAGGTCATCTCTTCTTTACTTAATACTCTTTGGCATATTGGAAAAAATGGATAACAGTCTCTCAAGACTTACTATTTTGAACAAAACATGATCTAGAAAAATTAAGCTCATGTTAAATTAGGTGTTGTTAGCCATGGTATTTGCTATAGCTTCCCACAATTGAGTATTTATGAAATAGACTAGGTGGAAAGGCATATTATTTTTGTCATTGGCCAAAACATTTTAAAGTTGGGTTGTGATAGAAGTGATATTGAAGTTAGAACAAATATTAAAAATAGCAACAAAAATACAATGATGGAACTTGAGCTCATTAAAATGTGGGAAGCTTTTCTTGTAGTCAAAAAATGTTGAAATGTTAAACCCAATCAAGTATAAGTCTTGGTCATTTGCTAATGGTAGGGTTCCTACAATAGTTGGTTCATTTTCATTATGGATGTCTTGTTTTGGATGGCTAGGGAAGGGTACACCATGCAATTTGTAGCTTCTTTTAGGACTAATGTCAATCACTTATTTTGGCCTCCTCTTGAATTTTAAATAATTCCTATCAAACTATGTTTTAGAGAAGACCAAATTAATGACATATCTAATTAACTTGGTCCTAGGTCTAAAGCCAATTTTGAATAAGAGTGTCTATTGATAAAGATTTTTACATTACAATTCTTCTTCGAAGGCCTTTACATGGAACTGTTAGGGATAATCATGGTCTTTGTCATGATAAAAGAGTGGCTATGGATCCTCGTCTTCAAAATCCTAAAGCTTCAAATCTTCATTTGATTTGGCCCATCTTCATAGCTAAGAAATATATAGATTTAATTTCTACAAATATTCTATGGGTGCTTGAACAAGAATATCTTACAACAATAGGTTAGTTTCCTCTTTCATTCTAATGAATGTTTGTCCTTGTTAATTGTTTGGATTATAAATGAATCTTAGGCTCTACTTTTGTTCTTACTACTTTGCATAATTCCTATTAAGTTTTCTAGAGGCTCTCTCAGAAGTTATCTATGTAATGGTAGTTACTATGAATGCTTATAAGTCTTTAAGGATGATTCAAAATGCAATCTATCTCACATGGCCTTTAAATTCATTTAAATACTTCTATCATTGTACCATGATCTTAATTCCTTTGACCAAGCTGTTTAATTTTAATATCTAATAGATGTTCCTTTGTCATTTAATATGTTGGAGAGGATTGTTTAGGCCCATTTTTAAAGTGGAATAATGACCATTTCTTTTAGTTCAATTTGTATCTTAGGTGAGATTGAGGCTTGAATTAGAAGCAAATTTTCCCTAAATTGGATATGAAAGGTATTTCTTTTCTTTTTAGCTTTGCAATAAAATGGGAAAAATGAAACTTAGCCAATTTTTGAAATGGGGCAAGCATGATTTTCTCTAGTTCGCATTTTCTCATGGATGAATTGGGGAAAATAAGTTCTAGCCAAGTTATGAAATGGGCTAGCTACGCTTTTCTTCAATTTGACTTTTCCAAGGGTTAAAATGGGGAAAATGGATCTTGGTTAATTTGAAAGTGGGGAAAAGATGGTTTTTTCCAATTCATGTTCTTCTATGGCTGAAATGGGGAAAATAAGTTCTCACCAAGTTAGGAAATGGGCCATGTGTGCTTTTCTCTAGTTTGATTTTTCCAAGGGCTAAAATGAGAAAAATGGATCTTGGCCAATTTTAATGTGGGAAAAAGATGGTTTTTCTATGGTTGAAATGGAGAAAATTGATTTTAGCTAAGTTAGAAAATGGATCAAGTGCATTTTTATCCCATTTGACTTTTCAAAGGGCCAAAATGAGAAAAATGGATCTTGGCCAATTTGGAAGTGAGAAAATGATGGTTTTTTCTAGTTTGGATTCTTCTATGGTGGAAATGGGGAAGATAGGTTCTAGCCAAGTTACAAAATGGACCAAGTGCACTTTTCTCTAGTTTGACTTTTCCAAGTGTTGAGATGGGGAAAATGGATCGTTGCCAATTTAGAAGTGGGGAAAATATGATTTACTTTAGTTTTGGTTCTTTTATGGCTGAAATGGGCAATATAGGTTTTGACCAAGTTAGGAGATGGACTAGGCACACTTTTCTCCTATTTTACTTTTCAAAGGACCAAAATGGAAAAAAATGAATCTTGGCCAATTTGGAAGTAAGAAAAAGATGATTTTCTCTAGTTTGATTTCTTCTATGATAGAAAAGGGAAAAATAGGTTCTAGACAAGTTAGGAAATGGGCCAGGCATGCTTTTCTCTAGTTTGATTTCTCCAAGGGCTGAAATAGGTAAAATGGATCTTGGGCAATTTGGAAGTGGGAAAAAGATGATTTTCTCTAGTTTGGGTTCCTTTATGGTCAAAATGGAAAATATAGATTCTGGTGAAGTTAGGAAATGGGCCAAGTGCGTTTTTCTCTAATTTGACTTCTCAAAGGGCCGAAATGGACAAAATGGATCTTGGTCAATTTTGAAGTGGGGAAAAGATGATTTTCTCTAGTTCAGGTCCTTTTGTGGCTAAAATGGGGAAAATTGTTTCTCACCAAGTTAGGAAATGGGCCAAGCATGATTTTCTCTACTTTGACTTTTCCAAGGATTGAAATGGAAAAAATGGATCTTTGCTAATTTGGATGTGGGAAAAATATGATTTTCTCTAGTTTAGGTTCTTCTATGGCCAAAATGGGGAAAATAGGTTCTGGCCAAGTTAGAAAATGAGTTAGGTGTGTTTTTCTCCAATTTGACTTTTCAAAGAGCCAAAATGGGGAAAATGGATCTTGGCCAATTTGGAAGTGGGAAAAGGGTAATTTTCTTCAATTCTAGTTCTTCTATGGTTGAAATGGAAAAAATAGGTTTTGGCCAAGTTAGGAAATGGGCTAGATGTGCTTTTCTCTAGTTTGACTTTTCCAAGGATTGAAATGGATAAAATGGATCTTGGCCAATTTCTAAGTGAGGAAAAGATGGTTTTTTCTAGTTTTGGTTCTTTTATGATTGAAATGGGGAAAATAGGTTTTGGCCATGTTAAGAAATGGGCTAGACACACCTTTCTCCAATTTGACTTTTCAAAGGACCAACATGGGGAAAATGGATTTTGGCCAATTTAGAAGTACAGAAAAGATGATTTTCTTCAATTCAAGTTCTTCTATGACTAAAATGGGGAAAATAGGTTCTAGCCAAGTTAGGAAACAAGCCAGGTATGCTCTTTTCTAGTTTGATTTTTCCAAGGGTTGAAATAGGGGAAATGAATCTTGGCCAGTTTGGAAGTGGGAAAAAGATGATTTTCTCTAGTTTGGGTTCTTTTATGGCCAAAATGGGGAAAATAGATTTTGGCTAAGTTAGGAAATAATCTAGGCATGTTTTTCTCTAGTTTGACTTCGCAAAAGGCCAAAATAGAGAAAATGGATCGTGGCCAATTTTGAAAAGGAGAAAAGATGATTTTCTTCAATTTGGGTTCTTCTATGGTTGAAATAGGGAAAATAGGTTCTAGCCAAGTTAAGAATTGAGCGAGGCATGCTTTTCTATAGTTTGACTTTTCCAAGGACTAAAATGAAAAAAATGGATCTTGGCTAATTTGGATATGGGAAAAAGATGGTTTTCTCCAGTTGAGTTCTTCTATGGCCAAAATGGGGAAAATAGGTTCTAGCCAAGTTAGGAAATGGGCTAGGTGCATTTTTCTCTAGTTTGACTTTTTAAAGGACCAAAATGGGAAAAAAGGATCTTGGCCAATTTGAAAGTGGGGAAAAGATGGTTTTCTTCGATTCAAGTTCTTCTATGGTTGAAATGGGAAAAATAGGTTCTAGCCAAGTTAGGAAATGGGCCATGTGCCCTTTTCTTTAGTTTGACTTTTCCAAGGATTGAAATGCGCAAAATGGATCTTGGCCAATTTGGTAGTGAGGAAAAGATTGTTTTCTCTAGTTTGGGTTTTTCTATGGCTAAAATGAAGAAAATAGGTTTTGGCCAAGTTAAGAAATGGGCTAGGTGTGCTTTTCTCCAATTTAACTTTTCAAATAGCTATATACCTAGTTAGCCATTATTTAATTCAAACATGCCTTTTTCTCCAGTTTGTTAATAAGGAAAAGCCAACCTTAATGTATGACATCATCATCTATAGGATTCTAAATCATCAAATAAAAATTTTATATTGTATGTTGTCCATATAAAATTTTCTTATTTGAACTAAGATTTGAATTTGAGATTTCTTCAAGCCAATTTAGAGTATGGGATAATCAATGAGGCTTCATATTAGGATAAAATGGTCTCTTCCTACTTAGTGAAAAACTCAAAGTATAATTTATATTTTTATGTTAATCATTTAACTTTTGATTTAATCTTGGCTAAGCAATTCTTTCCCTAGTGCATAAATTAAGATTATTTTGGTCTATAACTTTTATCTCCTTAAACCTCAAAGCTGAAACCTTTCTACTAAAGTAGAAAGGAATTGATGCTATCATTATAAAAAGGCCATTAAAGCTTTTGCTAATACTTGAACCTAGAAACATTCTAGGCTGAATTCTTTTTAAACAACATTTAACTTACTTTGTTCTCTTTTATTTTCTTATGTAAAACTAAACTAGCCAATAATATTGCTCATCATGGATTAATTTGATTTTTACATTAAAAATTGAATTTTCTAATTCAATTTTTGTTCAATTAATGGCCAAAATATCTTGAACATTTCTTGCCTTATTTTTCTAATAATTTAAGAACATTTTCTAAAAATAAATCTTTAATCATTTCCAAATAATTTACATCGATCAAGTTGGGTTTCTATTTCTAGACAGAGACAATGTTTTATAATTCTGAAAGACAGAAAGCCATTTCTACCAAGATATGGATGGTGGTATATATAGGTCTTGATGAGCGGCGAGTATACCATATGCCTAACCATACAAAACACTAGCGTTCACTCAATGATCTAGTAAAATTGTGCAAATTTTAGGTTTTTAAGTACACTGGTTCTAGGAGGTGAATCTGATCATTGCAATCGTTGTCTTCCTAGTTCCACTTATGAGGTACAAGTGTATGGTTAAGGGTAATTGAGGCATATGATTTTTATCATTTTATCTTTTATAAATTAAGTTTCCAAAGAATAAGAATAAAGTACTTAATTACTTAATTAATCTAATACCTAGCTAATACTTAATTAATCCTAACATAAGCATCTGTTCCCACTTTCCATACACATCCTAAACATGTATAATGCTATTGGGTTACCAAGTGTTAAGAGCTATTGGGATTACCAAGCGTTAAAGGTATGCTCAAAGTGGTCATACTTATGTTTGCTATTTAATTGATGTTAATTAATCATTTAAAAATATTAAAGTTAGTTACATGAATATTAAATGCTTAAGGAAATAATTAATCTATTCCAAGTGCTACAAGATTTGATCACAAAAGTTCATCTTTATTACCATTCACACTGAGGTGCTCGGGTACATCAGTGCTCAAATAAAGATTCATACACTTCTTTGACTTCTACAATAGGCACTTAGAAAATATTCTAACTACTAGAAGGAAAAGTTACAAGAGCTTCACCACAACTATGAAAAGATTTCCATAAATGAGGCAAGTACATGCACATTTATAGGTAAAAACAAGGGGCCACATTAACAAGATCATGTTGATGAGATTCCATTAACGAGGTTGCGTAAATGGCATCCCATTGATATGGCCCAACACTCATGACTCATTATATCCCCACAACTGAATGAAAACTCATTCTTAAGTTCTTTAAAAAATTTGAAAAGATATGGGATTATTGACTAACTATAGACACACAAAACAAACACAACAAAAATTAATTGCCCAATTGTATGGATTTACAATCATTACAAAAATTGGTAGTCAAGACAATAATATTGAACACCAAGAGAAGAAAGTTGTTGTGGTTATCCTACTACAGTAACAACCTTTGGCAAAACATGGAAGATATCCAATAATTCATTCATCTTCTACTTCTTACTCCAAAGATCATTCACAATCCATGGTACATCACCAATGTTGGCTAGAATGGAAATATCCCATGGATAGGGCATTGTAGAGAACAACTCCTTCACATTGACAAATCAAGCAGCGAACTATTTGCATTTGATGTTGAATGCCCTAAGTCCATTTTGTAGCTCTTGGTAGTTGTTCATCCTCTTGGCTAGGTTCTCAATAGTTGATCTTTGATTAGTGAACTTCACCTTGAGAACCTCAAGTTCTGCATTTGCAACCTCAAGCTTTTAATTGGTCTATTTATGGCTCTAGAACTCTATCTCATACAAGTACGAGATGGCCACCTACTTCTCCAACTCTGACTGTGGCCTATCGATAGTCAGCATTGCTGATGAAGCATCAAAGTGTCATGTTGACAAGCCCCATCTACATGATGTTGCCACATTGATGAGGCCATGTCGACGTAGCATTTGCTACATTTATGAGGCCTTATTGATAAAACTCCACAATAAAGTCTATAAATATGCACTCAACCATCGTGTTTATGATATCTTTTCAATAGAGTAGCTAAACTCTTACAATTTTATTCAGTAGTCTTAGAGAATAGTTAGTGAGTGCCTACAGTGTTTATCTAAGTTAGTTGTACAGAATATTATTTGAGTGGTAATGTACCTGGACACATTCCATGACTGGCAATAAGATCAAGATTGATTCTTATTCATTGCAACACTTTGTCTTAGATTAGATTTACTTTCCATGCAATTTACTTTTCATGTACTTAGTTAATATCTATATTGCATGTATGTTAATGAATTGGTGGAATGAGTATGACCAGTTTCGAGCATAAACACATATTCACTTGGTAATCCTAGTAGCGTTATTACTTGGTTTGCCCAATGGCATAGTGATTGGTAATCCCAGTAGTGGATACATGGGTTCAGGATGAGTACGGCAAACTGGGAACAAGCACTCATCGCCCATATGCTAGCTTAGACTTTCCTTTTTGTTGCAAATTAGTTAAATAATTGATTTCTTTATTGTCATTAGGAGTATCATAAGGCTGAAACAACATCAAGAATCATATGCCTCACTTTGGACTAAACCATACGTGATAAAGCTACCACTAGTCCAAGTGAGAACACAGCGAACTGTGATCAAGGCATAACAATATAGATGCCACAACTAGTCCCATCCATAGAATTTAATAGAATCATGAATGGCCACTTGTGATTTGTATGGTTGCGTGTAGGGAGTACCTCACCACTCATCATTGAAGCATAACTAGTTTTGATTGTAAACACATATTTGCTAGGTAATCTCAGTAACGTTATTGCTTGGTTCTCCCAGTAGTATAGCACTTGGTAATCCCAGTAGTAGATATGTGGGTTTAGAACATGTATGACAGGCTAGGAATAGATACTCATTACCCATAGGAAAGTGTGGACTTTACTTTCTATTGATAATTAGTTAAATATTTGATTTCTTTATTGTCATTAGGGATAGCATAAGGTTGAAACAACATCAAAAATCATATGCCTCACTTTGGATTAAACCATATGTGACAAAGTTAGCACTAGTACAAGTGGAAAGATAATGAACTATGATCAAGGCATAATGATCTAGATGCCACAACTAGTCCCATCCATGGAATTTGACTAAATCATGTGTGAATGCTTGTGATTCATATGGTTGGGTCTAGGGGGTACCTCACTGCTTATCATTGGCATCATTGCCTATCATACAAAATCACTGTAAATACATTAATGATTTATCTTTTAGAAAATATTAAATCATACACCTCATAAACTAATAACAATGTCTCTTTCACATAGAAGTGATAATGCATCATATGAAGAGAAAATTCCTTACAGAACTAATGAGATATATATTGAAGAAAATTAGAGTGTTCATTCTCATGCAAGGGTTTCATATGTTCATGACCATCCTAACTACACTCAAGGACTACATTCACCTAAGGGAAAAAATCCTAGAGGAGATGGAGTAAGTCCTAGACTAGGGAAGGCCTCAAGGCCTAAGACCGTCTCAAAACCTAAAAAATATAAATCATGGGACCATGGGGAACACTATAGAAGCCATGGTAACTCTCCTAGTTCCTCATCTTCCTCTTCCTCTTTAACGTCTAGTTCTGACAAAGATGAACATAGGTATAGAGATAGAGCTCCACTATGGGGTCAAAATAAAAATAGAAATCAAAACCAAGGGCAAAATCAAAGGCTTCAAAATGAGCATAGACAAAATCATCAAAATTAGACAAATAGAAATAGAAATTTTTACCACCACATGTCTAATGATGGTGAACCCTTGTTGGCCACTAAGAGCATGAAATAGATCATAGAGGTAGTTAAAATACCCCACAAGAATCGTAAGGAAAGTTTCATCAAAAGGCTTGATATGAATAACATACCTAAATTTACAAGGGGCTATGATTCTTATCCACAAAATCATTTGCAAGACTTCCATGATGCCTCCATCTTACAAAACATTAAAAGTAGGTGGAAAAAGCTTAAGCTCTTTTGTAGGACACTAATAGACAAAGCTGAAGTGTGGTATAGATCATTGAAACCAAATTCAATCCATTGGTGGTCCACAATGCTGGAACTTTTCAATGGTAAATACCAAAGCTATGTAAGGGTGTCCAACTGAAGGACATGAATCCAAGGATGGAAACAAGAACAACATGAACCCTTGGATATGGCCCTAGATAGATACTATTCTATATTGAATAAATGTCTAGATCATGGTTTCCACATCATAGATGGGCTTCATAGTTAAATGAGAGAGACCCTTGGGATGTATGCTCAAGGTCAATTATATGAACTAGGGATCCATCAGATCTAAAGGCTAATTGAGTGTGTGGAAAAAGAAGGAGAGCTATGTAAATGAAAGAATGTTGAGAAATATTACTGGGACCCAACTCTTTAAAAGAAGAGGGCTCATCTTTATAATAAGGAAAAAGAGGTAGCTCTCAATGAAGTGATTTTACAAAAAACCTTGCTAATACAAAATTCTATCGATGAGCTTGAAGTAAAGCTAGATAAGATGTCAGAATGGATAAATGAGAAAGTTAAAACTTGCATAGAAATCATATAGGAGAGAGTAATGAAAAACAAATCAAGTGACCACAAAAAATAGAGGAAAAGGGACCAAGAGATAGGCAAGAACACTGATTGATAGAAAGAAAAAATGGCTATAGAAGAAGAGGCTATAGACTTAACCACCGAAGAAGATGATGGATGTGACATCTACATATATGATCATTGAAATGGTTGTTGCCCAATCATGTTACATCTACTTGAGTATTGGGCTTTTGCATTGAATCCCAAGTTTTTACAAAAGCAAATGCCTTGGAAATTACCTTTCTCACAAGGTAATTATAGATAGCCCTACAACCAATTGTACTATCCTAGTGGGACTTCTTACTAGCCTCAACACTATCATCCAACTGTTGGCGAGCGTTTGGGACGCGACTACCAACGAGTGTCCTCGAATAGGATTTAGGTGCTTGCTGGTCTCTGGCAACACCAAGGCCCAGATACCTCCAAATAGACTCAATAGTTAATGTGAGTATGTGTGTGTGCTGTTGCGGTGTGCAATTGTGAAATATGAAACGATTGTGTTGTGTGTAAACTACAAATGACTTATCTTAAAGAGATTCAGCCAACTTTGCCAAGTACTGTGAGTTGTTGAGAGTTCCTATTTTGTTCAATTGCATAGTCTACGCGGTCCTTATAATACCTACTTGTAACAAATAAAATTTTGCAAAAACATTTGAGCACAAATCTACGAATCTACTTCTAATTTTCCCCAGAGAAAGAAATAGTTCCACAAAAAAACTAGAAATAGAGCAAGATTCAATGGAAATAGATAGAAAAGAAAGCAGATGTGTTAAGACCTCAAATTTTTAAACAAGGTAAAATGATACAAGTAAACACTTTGCAATAAAGCTATCCCAAATTTAATAACTATGAACTATTCAAACTTCTAAGGCTCAAATAAGCAATTTCTTCAAGACAATCCTACTATGCTACCCAAAAAATTACTACGTAAACTATCACGTACGAGACTCCATTTTGGCTAGATAATGGATGTCAAAAATTGCATTCAAAAAAACCTTTAAAATACTTGACAATTTTTGATTGAAATACCACGGAGATTCACTTTAATGATAAAAGAAGCTATTCTGGTCCTATCAAAATACCAAAGATTTTCTGAACCCTTTTGACTATTGAATTGTTCAACGGCTTGACTACAAGCAGAAGCTCTTTTACAACAATCTCAATAGCGGTTCTTATACATTGCACAATAATAAAATTCACTACTAAAATGCTCTTAAGGCTTTTAAACGTAAGCGCTTCTATGGTAAAATTTTAATAGAAATTTTCAATTATGCAACAAGAACAATAAGAGCAATCTAAAAATCCCAAAATTACTTGTCAAGGATGATACTATCTAAATCACTAGCTAAAAATTTTAAAAAAAATAAAAATAATACGCATAACTCACAGGACTATGACAAAGAGGCTAAAATCTTTTCTTTAGCAAGTCATCTTACAAGCAATCTTTCACAATGTCTTCTTTAAAAATCTTCCCAAGAGCCAACGTGAGTGATCCCCAAGTGAGAGCTCTCCAAGTGTCTGACTCCAAGTGAGAGCCAGTAGTGTTCTCTAACCCTTGAAGCCTTTTTATAGGGTTCAAAGGTAGTTAGATATTCCAAAATATCTTTGCTAACTTCTCTCCCAAGTAAGGAAGTTATAACTTGCCCAACAAGTTAGGAGACATTACTTGCCCAACAAGTTAGGAAGTCGTAACTATTTTGGGTGGTTATAACCACCATAGAGATAAAAAATATATAGCTGACAAGTGTTCCATTTAGTTGCCAAGTGGCCCTTCAGTCGCCAAGTGGTCACCATGGAGATAAACAAGTTGTAGTTGACAAGTGGCCTTTTTAGTTGCCAAGTGTCTTCATGGTAATCAAAATTAAAATTAGTTACAAATATCATAGTTGTAACTTATCATAGGAAGTTACAACTTCCATAGGAATAAAAGAGATAATAGCCAAATGTCTCTTTGTCCCTAAATAATAGGTGTTTGTTGTTTTTCTAAAAACAAATCTCATTATCACTAAAAATTATACGACTTGTTGATGTCTAGCAACTGAAGTAGACAAGGAAAGAGGTCCAACAAATGATGCAGGTGTGGCATGCCCTGGGAATTAACACATTTACAGTAGCAACAAAGCTTACATGAGGATGTTCATGACTCATCAATTGCAGGAGTGGAGCTAGTGGGCAATAGCATGGTGATAGTGTTGAGAAGTAGCGGTTGCTGCTGCATGATGCATGTGAATGACGTTGTTAAAGAGGCTAGGTGTGTCATACATGGCTAAATACCATCTGGAAGGTAAGCCCTTGTGACATGAAATGGCAATGGACCTCTTGCACATGCTCCGATTTGTGTAGGAATACCCCCGTTAGCCAGCTTTTGTAGCAACTAAGGCAGTTACCATGCTGCGTTTCCGATTGAATATCATGTGGGTAAGGGTGTAACGGTTTTGTGGTTCTTAAAATGGATTTTGATTGGTGGTTTACATGATAAATTTCCTGTCATACTGATTGTTGATTTCCCCAAAAAAATCCTACCCTGTGAGGTGGACAGGCATAAGCAACTGCGACGCCAATGCCCAGGGTGATGCCCAAGCCGATGCCGATGCCAATGCCGATGCTTTTCATCCTTAGCGGCTGCCCATGACACCATGTTGCTGTCATCAACATCGCCTTCTTAATTGGCATGCAAGTGCTGCTATTGGGGCAACTCTTCAGAAATGCAGGTGCTACTGTTGGGGAAACTCCTGAGAAACGCAGGTGCTGTTCATACGTTGGAAACCCTCGAGTTGGCTTTACTTAGAATGCTTTCCACTACTACAGAAGAGGATATGGAAGTTTCTCCGTGACTTGTTGTCCTTGAATTCTAGACATCTTGATGATCACACTTAAGCTGAGTAGTAGCGTTTGGCAAAGGTTGACTCTCAAAAACTTGAGGATCTGGATATGATGCAATAATCTGAGAGCCATGATTTGAGGCTGGGCGGGCGTGTAGGCAGCTCACCACATCCAAACGGAGGAGATGAGCTTCTACCTAGAGGGCTAGGTTGACTTTCATGAGCCCTCCAAAGGTTGATTGATCTAGTGGCTTGGCACCAGGATGAATAGCAGGAACTATTAGGATGGAACCAGCAAAAGTAATTACATAACTATTGGTGCAAAATGGCTTGTCGCTGAGGGAGGACACGAACACGCCAATGGTGAAGGAGTATGAGGAGCGCATGGAGTAGGAGGCAGCTGAAAAGAGGGATTGGCAGGGAAACAGGGGACTCTGCTTGGACACCTTTCCCTATTTTAGACTAGTTGATTTAGCAAATTTTCTCTGCCTCCAGTTCCAAGAGAGCCTCTACTGATGAATGTTGCCAATAGGAATTTTGAGTGCTGCCAATGATTTGCTATGCATGTAAGCCCTGGCGATTGTAGACAGTGAGGATTCTGATTTTCCAGCTTCATTAGCACCAGTAATTATTCTTCCTTTGTTCATATTTGAAGGTTCTTCCATCACTTCTATCTTTAGGCTTGATTCGGAAGCATTTTCTTCGAACAAAGTTCTGTGTTCTTCATTTTCGAATGAAGAGTATATATTTTCTTCACTCTGTACAAATAAAATTCCTTTGCCAAGAATCTCCTTATTGTCAAGCTGATCCTCATTGAAGAAATTTTGAAAATACTCTTCTAGCTATCTTAAGCATACCATCATGTACTTTGATCACTTCTTTTTCTAGCATTTTGCACCCTTCAGTCCTTTCACCAAATCCATATAATATTTGATGATGAGTCCGCTATTTTCAAGAACTCTGAGCACACCCTGCCTAAAAATACTCAACATAAGCCCATCCATTTGCAAATAAGTCCTCCTGTTCCATGAAATGACCAAAATGTGCCAACACCAACACAGTGAAAAAATCCATAGTTGTGAGGGAGTCCATCATCAAACCAATGCTACCCTTATTGCTAGCCAAACCTATATAGATATTATGTTCAACAACCTATTTCCCCAACTAGGTCTACTTCCTCTACTTAAAATCACTACTACCACTCTCTCGAATATCATTGACCTACAACATCATCTAAAGGATCACCATCTCAAACCTCTTACCCTTCATCATATCCTCAATATTCTCATACTTTCCTCCATTACATGTCATGGCCAACAACACAAGAAGGTTCAACATCACAAAATCAATTAGAGAATGCCACTTGTGCTACCAACATACACAGAAATGGTAATTTCAAGAGATCTCTAGCACAATCTTGAAAACCTTCTTTCTTTAGGATAGTTTCCATGCATAAGCACAACACATGAACCTACTAACTCATCCAAACTAGCATAATTCCAATCAAGTGCAACACCATTTCTTTCACAACCAATGTCTTCCAATCCTACACAAGGGCCAACACCTAGTAGAAGTGATGAATCTAGCACTATGGAGAGACAAAAGAATCCATGCATTACTACTAATAGTAAAGGGTGTAGTTGTGGACTAGAAATTCAAAATATTAACATAGCCCATAACAAAGTTCAAGAGCAAGTATGTGAGAAAAAGCAAATCTATGTAGTAGCCACTAAACCAAAAGACACCCAGTGACTTAAAAATGAGAATATAAAATTATTTCAAAGATGCATGAAGGCAACTAATTTTCTTATTAGTTCTAGACTTAAGAAAAAAGACCAAATAGAGGACTTAGACGCATATATCTTACACTCTAATTATACATTGGAAAAGAATATTAAACATGGAGCCTTGGAAATTAAAATAAAAAATCAAGTAGAAGAAGCAAACACATTTGGACATCCCAAAATAGAAATACCTTCAACTCCATATGAAGATACATCTCCAAATTATCCCAACGAGACTATTATTAGTGTGAGATGTGCTACCACATGATTAATTAAATCAATAACAATGATAGATTGGAAATTAGTGGTATATAACTAGGGGATTGTGTGGTCCATCTCCTAAATGTGCAGCCATAAGATTAGTCATGGGGAAGAAGCTCCACCCTTATTTAAGAACTAATAAGTATTTTTTTACCCTTTTTACTTTACAATTTTTTATCATTTTTGTATTTCTTCCAAAAATTTCTGATTCTTCTTATGTTTTCCATTTCTTAATATTTTTCTTTCTATATTTTTCTATTTTTTTAAGTCACTCTCTTTATTTTTTATGAATTTATTTCATGTTTTTGTTAACAATATTTCCAAGTCATGATTTAGAAGTCAACACTATGTGTTGGGTTTTTTTGCTATGCTATCAAGATGATTGGGTAAGTAATTGTGTAAAGTAGTGAGACCACCTCATCCATCCCTCTAGTTCTTTGAATAAAATGTTTTTTTCATGGAAACAATTTGGTTCTTCTTTCATGAAACTAAAATTAATCAATGATCATTGTACCTTGAAGAAAGAGGAAACAACCAAGTGGAAATGGCAAAGGGTGTGACCTCAAGGGGACTTGTTGGGTTTTCTTCTTAACCTTTGTCGTGAGGTTTATGACTTCTCTTGGAATGTATCATCACTCATCTATCAACCAAGAAAAAGGAAGCTTTGTCGTTGCATGGTGTGGTTCCTATTCAAAAAAAGAAAAAAAAGAAGAGATAAATAAATAAATAATAATGAAAATTTAAAGCACACCCCTTAGACACAATAATGGGTTACAAGCACTAGTTATGGGGCTAGAAAGACATGTTACCCATGCTTGAAGGCACCCCTCTAACTAAGGCCCTTTCTTCCTTCTTCTCTTATTTTCTCTTTGAAGTGATGATTGTTCTTTGAGGTGGTTGTGAACTCATGGTGGTTGGTAGGAAGGAACAAATCAATGTGAGGTTACTATTCATGGTTTTAACTTGGTGTAAACTTGGATATATAGGTATGTTGATCATTTTAATCACATTTTTCATAAGAACCTATTGTGGACATGGTCAAGTACCTTACATCCCAATCTCTACAATCCCTTCTCATCCCATTATTCACCTCACTATTGCATGCAATTATGAGCCTTTTGGTTTAGAGTAGTATAATGCAACATCCCAACCATGGCAGTTGTGTGTTGTTTGCAACAAAGACCTAGTCTACATTTAACTTCTTGGGTGCCTAAAGACATCGATTGAAGTGGCTATGCAAGGGGATTATGGCAATAGCATGCTTTGGAGAGGACCCACTTACATAAATTTTGTTCATCATGGCTTTGAACTAACCTTCAAATCTTCCATAACATCCATGATAGTTTCTCTAAGTTTATGCATAATTTTGGGACTACTTCTCATCTGTTTCATTAATTTCTCTGACTTTTCTATTTCCATATCCATTAATATTTCTTGGCCACCTATTGAATTAGACCTTTGGCTTCAATTGTTCAAAAACTTGTGTGATTCTAGAGTTATGCTAATTAGTCATGGGGGCTAAGGATGTCCACTTTGAAATTTTTCAAACATCCTACTTTTGAACATCATGGTAACTAATAGTAATTAGTCAAAATCATGTGAACATTTTGATGATTGTAGTTACCTCATAGCCTTGGCCATAGTATGCTATCATCACCTTGTGCTTAAATGAAAACAAAGGGATTTGAAAAGGGTTAATTATTAAGGAAAATTTACCAAAGCTAATGTTGATCCTTTGGTGACTACAGGTGATGCTAAAAGAAATGCTTAAGAAAGAAGGTCTTTTTCCAAGCACGAAAATAAAGCCAAGAGGGGGACAATAAAGGATATGCCCATGGACAAATCATAGCACATACAAGATAACAACTCAAGCACCACATGTTTACTAGATCCATGGGACAATGTGAAGAAATTTTAGTCCATCCTTCAAGAATGTTCTACATAACCAAAGAAACATCAACATAATAATCATGGTTGGAAGTCTGCCATCGCTAGCAGCAACAAGAAGAATCATCTTTAGCGAATTTTTCAAGACCTCTAGAAATTTTGTAAGCTTCAATGTCTATCTAGTCTTTTTGTCACTCTGTCATTTTGTATGCATCTACTCAAATAAAATTTTGTAATGCGACACTCAGTTTTGTTATGTTAGTTTGTTATGTCAAGTGTCAGTCAATAATTCCATACCTTCCCAATTTTGTAAAAGAACTTAAGGTTGAGTTTTCATTCAATTGTTAGGGTATGATGAAGCATCAAAGTGTCATGTTGATGGACCCTCATCAACATGGCCTTGTCGATGGGTCCCCATCAATGCGACCCTATCTACATGATGTTAACCCATTAACAGGGTTACATCGACATAACATCTGCTGCATTTATGAGGCCCCATGGACGTAGCTACACAACAAAGTCTATAAATATGTGCTCATCCACTGTATTTATGATATGTATTTTTAATAAAGTAGTTGAACTCTTGTAATTTTATTTCGTGGTCTTAGAGAATAATTAGTGAATGTCTATAGTGTGGATCTAAGTTAATTATATGACGTCTTATTCAAGTGGAAATGTACCTAGAGACATTCCATGAATGGCAATAAGATTAAGATTGATTCTTATTCATTGCATCACTTTGACTTAGATTAGATTTACTTTCCATGCAATTTACTTTTCATATACTTATTTAATATCGACATTTCATGCATGTTAATGAATTGGTGGAATGAGTGTGACTAGTTTCAAACATAAACACATATTCGCTTAGTAATCTCAATAGCGTTATTACTTGGTTCACCTAGTAGCATAATGCTTGGTAATACCAGTAGTGAATATGTGGGCTTAGGATGTGTACGGCAAGTTGGGAATAGAGAATCATTGGCCATAGGCTAGTTTAGAATTCACTTTCTATTTCTAATTAGTTAAATAACTGATTTCTTTATTTTCATTAGGGGTAGCATAAGGAAAAAATAACATCAAGAATTATATGCCTCACTTTGGACTAAACCATACATGTCAAAGCTAGCACTAGTCCAAGTGGGAAGATAGTAAACTATAATCAAGGCATAATGATCTAGATGCCACAACTAGTCCGATCCATGGAATTCAATTAAATCATGCATGAACGCTTGTGATTTGTATGGGTGGGAGTAGGGGGTACCTCACCACTCATCAATCACCAAGTTTGCAATCGAAGGTTGGCAAGTGATGAGTGGCGAGGTACCCCTACACTCAACCATACGAATACGAGCGTGTACGCATGATCTAGTCGAACTCTGCAAACTAAATGCCTTAACGCCACAAGAAACACTTGGGGTTAATCATTCGTTGTCTTCCTAGACTTGCTTGTATGTGTCACGGTGTATGGTTAAGCAAGTCTAAGGTATATGATTTTTTTGGTATTTTTCAGTTTATCTCCTAAGCTATGAGGGAAAGGGTTGAGAAACTAACTAA
>MNCI01012796.1:494665-545060 GCA_015680685.1 Gnetum montanum
TAACCTCTTCACCAGAGTGAGGAGGAGGAACATCATTTTCTAAGAAACCCATTGTGAGGGGTTCCTCGTCTCCTATTTCACTAATGACATGGGGGACCTTGCCCTTCAACAATGAATGTTGGCTCTCCTGCCTTTTGTCTCGAATACGTTGGGCATTTGTGGGATGATAATTCCTTCTGTCATGATCATCCAGAATGTATTCTGCAAATAGTTCTTGCATGCCAATCTGTGCTAAGGCAAGAAAAAGCATGTTAGTGGCAGATCTATCTGGGGGTAACACGATGTTACCTTGCAGATCTCTCCATCGAAGTTGTTCATCTTGATGGAGAATAAAAGTAAAGTCAGGGACATACTCATCAGGATGAGTATATGTGACCTTAGATTGTTTAGGACATGGCTGGTCTGGGTTATGCGTCTGATGCTGACCGTCTCCTTTGTTGTCCTTAGGTGAGTTGATTTCATGAGAAGAAGCCATCCTAATGGTGTGCTGTTTTTACCGTTAATTAATTAATTTTTTATTGATTAGCTGATTAACCCGAAGGTTCGTGAAAGCTCACAACGAGGTGAGTGATATTCCTTATGTTCAGTTGGCGTAAAAAACACTTAGTCCCCGGCAACGACGCCAATGATGAGTGGCGAGGTACCCCTACACTCAACCATACGAATACGAGCGTGTACGCACGATCCGATCGAACTCTACAGACTAAATGCCTTAACGCCACAAGAAACACTTGGGGTTAATCGTTCGTTGTCTTCCCAGGCTTGCTTGTATGTGTCACGGTGTATGGTTAAGCAAGTCTGAGGTATATGATTTTTTTGGTATTTTTCAGTTTATCTCCTAAGCTATGAGGGAAAGGGTTGAGAAACTAACTAACTCTAACTAATGTCCTAAGTCTAAATTAACTAGCGTCAGCATCCGTTCCCACTTACCGGACACACCCTGAACTATGCAACTGTGGCTACCAAACGCTAATCGTTACTGGGATCACCACACGTAACGCAAGTGCTCGAAGTGGTCGTACTGAGGCACCTATTTAGCCTAAGTGTGATAAGCAGCCGATTCCTTGGCTAGCCGTACACACCCGTGGATGCTCGTAGCCAAGTCGTACTTATCACACGTTCTAGCCTAGCGATGAGCAGCCGATTCCTTGACTAGCCATACACATTGGACTACTACTGGGATTACCAAGCATAGATCCTAGAATACGCTACTGGGTTACCAAGCAGTCACAATGCTTGTAATCAAGTCGTACTCACACGTTGCGATGAGCTGCTGATTCCTTGATTAGCCGTACACATCCGTAGATGCTCGTAATCAAGTCGTACTCGTGCGTACTAGGAAAGCAATAAATAACAATAAAATAAAACCATGTACTACAAGGTTTATCTAATCAAGTTCATCTTTATTTCTGTACACAACTTGTGTTCAGGTTACAAAGTTGCTCGAATAAAGAGTCGTTCACTCTAGGACTCCTACTGCGGGCACATGGGAAAAATTCTAACTCTGGAGTGTTCAAACTGCCAGAGCTTCGCTACTTCTAGCCAGGATTTGGAAATGAAGGGAGTGCCACCTCTTATTTATAGATATGGCGGTGGACCACGATATTGCAGGGACAGACGCGATATCGCATACACGATATCGCAGGGGATGCGATATCGCGTACGATATCGCGGCGCTATGCATGTCGCGTCTCATCAGCAAGTATCATGTATTCTGTCATTTCCTCGATCTTTAGCTCCTTCATATAGATCTCAACCTTGTTGTATGTGTTTAGCTCATCAAAGATAGGTTATTAGACATCACCTCCTTGCTGGACTTGCTAGAGGGTCTCATTGACTTTTGCCTTTTCCAATTGGATATTCTTTTCATTGATTTCTTTTTGCAATCCCACCTAGTCCCTGTTATGATTTTTTACATCTTTGAGTTTCTTTTGAAGCTATTGAAAATATTCACCACATGTTATTGCTTAGTTGAGTAATGCAGGATCAATGAGGTTGGCTCTCATTTCAGTAACTTTCATAGCCAAGTGTTGGTTTTCTACTCTGGCTATTTCAAGTTACCTCTCCATGATGATGCATTTTCACTTTACCTCAAGTAGCTTTGACTGGGTTGCAATGATGGTATCTAGAAAATCAAAGACATCTAAAATCAGTTATTCAATTTCCACTAGTTGGTCCAACAATTCCTCATGTTGGGCTATGCTCAATCTACCACTGGTAGTTCCTACAAATGTCTACACATCTCTAAGTGTAGAAACATTTGGCATAGATTCTGTAGGCACATTGAGTGCTTCAACCACTTTATCAACAACCACTTTAGCTACCGTCTCCTTCCCATGGTGCTACATCACCAAGATAGTTACCCCCTCACCCTCCTCCAAATACACCAAAAAGGTAGTAGCATTCCCCGAGATGTTTGAGAATTGTTGCTATTATGAGAGGGACACTATTACCTCTCAAGTGCTTGGATTTAACCTTGTGAACACTTGCATTTTTTGGATTGAGAAAATTGATGCTCCATCCTCCATTTGGCTTAAGGTTTGGGCCACTTTGTTGAGGTGGCTAATGGCTAGTTTATACATAGATGGGTCACCACCACTTGTTCCTACTTACTACTACTATTGTTATAAGAGTTTCTCTCAAAGTTCACACATGCACTCAAAGGCAATGTAGGACTCTAGTATTGTCTCATGAATGGGTCATGGAAGTGGTAGTTCTTGCTCATCTTCTTGAATCACATTTGTAGGCACTTTTTCCTTCATCATCTCTACCCTGGAAGTAGTTGGAGTGTGTTGAAAAATGTCATTTGTGTAGAAGGTTATGCCTCCCCTCTTGCATATTTTTTAATAAGACATGGAAAGGGGAGTGCCCTCCTTCCATATTTTTTCTCCTTGAAGCACTTTTCTATCTCAAGATAGATCAACTATGGAAGGTTGATAGGAAATATACCACTTAGAGTAGCACATGCACGAGCAGAGAAAGCTATGATCTTGCTAGGACTTACCATTGGATTGAGGTGAAAGGTTGCAATTTTGAAGTATGCACATTCCACCATGGTGAGTGCAGCAAACTCATTGTGGTCCACTCTATAACATCATTGTGTCCATTCTTTCTTGATGCTCGAATATTCTTGATTGGAATTTCTACAAGATTGGCCACAATTTTAGGCAACACAAGGACCTTAGAGATTACTTTCACCAAGTAGGAAAGAAATATTCTTGATTTTGACCATGGAACCAACTTGCTTATTATTCCAGAAAAGGTATGTCTCTCCCATGTATCACTCCCCATTGAAAGTAATGATGGGCCACATGAGATAGGTCTACAATTGAGCTTTAACTTTTGAAGGAGCAAACTCCAAGAAGGGTCCAAAATTTAGCTCTTGGAGCACAAAATTCTGGAGTTCCTTGGATNAAAATTTAGCTCTTGGAGCACAAAATTCTGGAGTTCCTTGGATGTAATCTACTTGACCCTAGTTTCTCATCTTGATATGATTGTTTTATCTTAGCTACTTTAGAAATCTACATGACAAATTCCACTTCAGGATCCTCCTGAAGAGGTCCCATAGCATGGGTTTCTGATGCCTACACCTGGAGCTATTCTTGTCCCCTTTTAGTTCATAGTCATTAGTCCCTTATTTGGGACGGTCCTCCCTCCTATGCATGCTTTCCCTTAGGGTCCATCTATGGTCACAACATAACAAAGGATTAGCATATGATGTGTAACTTATAACTTTTAAGTACCTTACCTCATTGGGTAGTTGCAATTTGGCTAAGTTATGAGTATGGTAGGTTGATTATTTTAATATTATTTTATTTAGAAGGTCATCAAAGTTTTTTAGAAGGGTTTAACTTCTTCAAATTGATGATTTAAATGTTAGTTTATTAGTTAAACCTTTGTGGGAGTTAGAAATGTTTTTAAAAAATTTCCATAAAAAACCTAAGGTTTGTGGTTCCCATGACGTAAAGCTTACCTCTAGTAGTTGCAAGACTAAAGAACGAGGTTAATCAGACAAAAGGTTTGGAAGTGATGACCCTTGGAAGGTTCTAGGCTCTAAAAAATTCAAAAACTCATCTTTCATTTTAGCTTAAATGTGAAAAATTATAAAGTGTGACCTTGTATTTATAAATTTTTTATGTTGCATCAATGGGGTCCCATCAATAGAGTCTTGTTTATGCAATGACTCTATAGATGAGGTCCCGTCGATGAAGCCTATAGAAGATTTTTCACCTTTAAAACTATGAAAAATAGAGAGAGTTTAAGCATGAAATTAAGCTTCTTGGTGAGCTAGAAAAGCTGTGAACATGATGAAACATTGAAAGAGGGCTCAATTATTCATAAAATTGGAATTTTAGCTTGGAGAATGAATTTTTGTTAGAGAAATTTCATTAAGTAGTGCATAATTGGATGAAACTGATGGGGAATTTAGAAGTATTTAATTGCAAAAATGCCTAAGGATAAGGAAATTAACTAGAAAAACCAAGGGAAATGAAAGTGGGTCCTCCCCATAGCAAGCTCATGCCATTTTTTCCCTTGCATATTCTCAAACCAAGGAATTTGTGGGCCACATAGTTGCTTAATGGTTATGAAAAGTTAAGGACCTAATCCAGAACAATCTACCTAAGAATTTCAACACATCAATCTAAGACATCAAACAAGACATGGAAAACTGGCAATGAGGTGAATGGCAGAAAGCATTAGTAAATGAAAAGGAATGTGGAATGTGGTTTTGTTGCATGGTCACATGAAGTCCCTTATGGATTTTATGGTTAAATGACCTAATAAAGTACATCCTTAGTCTAGATTAAAACTAACCACTTTCAGTGACTTTACATCGATACTCTAAGATTAGGCCACCCTCTTAAGATTCAAGAATGCTCCCACGGATCAATCACCATTCATAAAAGAGAATAAAAGAAAAGCCTAAACTGAGAAAGGGCCTTAGTTAGAGGGGACCTTCATGCATGCATAACATGTTTTTCTAGTTTCATAACTAGTTCTTGTAGCCCATTATTTTGTCTAAGGGATGTGCTTTGAATTCCCATCATTTTTTTAGGTTTATGTTTTTATGGATTTTTTATGAGAACCACACCATATGAAGACTTTAACTTCCTTTTATTGGTTAAAAGTGAAAAGGTAAGAAATCCATGAAAGCACTCATGCACTCAAGAGTTTGGGCAAGTATAGAGAGCATCAAATCCCATTGAAGTTACATCCTTTTCAATCCATTTAATCTTTCCCAAGTTTGGAAACTACCATGGTCAAAAATTCATTAAAGTTTTATTAAGGAAAGGGACCTCATATTTCTGAAACAAGGAACACCATAGAGTGTTGTAGATGGGTGGATGACATGGACTCACTACCTATTCAATGGAAAAGAAATCATGTCTTAGTTATCAATCATCAAAATTCAAAGATAGAAT
Source organism: Gnetum montanum (assembly GCA_015680685.1). Classification (NCBI taxonomy): domain Eukaryota; kingdom Viridiplantae; phylum Streptophyta; class Gnetopsida; order Gnetales; family Gnetaceae; genus Gnetum; species Gnetum montanum. The sequence continues at coordinate 500,089 of MNCI01012796.1, forward strand.
CCATACATTAGCAATCAAATGACATTATGTACAAACAACCATTAGCAAATAACTACAACATCACTGTGTTCTATTGGTAATAAAGAAAAACAAAGAAACACATTAGAAAACATAAGAAAAACACACACTAAAATAAAGTAAAGTGAAATATAAAAGAAATTGGAAAATATGTAAGAAGGAGAAAATGTACTAATGATGTTGTAAAACAAAAAATGGTGCAAAACAAAAAGTGTAAAAACAAAAAGATGTAAAACAAAAAAAGGTGCAAAAACTGAGGAGCCACTTATATGATTAGCATGGATGGCCATCTCTCCCATGATTGAGTTTAAAGGAGGATATTAGAAATATTAAGTATGGATGTCCATCCAATAAGGTGTTGCTAGCATTGGCTCTCTTGGACTTATGGCAAGGTTTAACTTGTTGTGTGTTGATCAATAATTTCTTGTTTAAGCTTATAGGTTTGTAGATCAACATAGCCCCAAAAGAAAAGATTTCATAGATGATGTAAGGCCTTTCTCACAATGTTTAGAACTTAGTTCTTTATGGCACATGTGTGGGGTTCCAATAAAGGACCCTGTCTCCTGATTGAAATTTTACATTCCTTATTTTAAGGTCATGCTGTTATTTGTTAAATGCCTTGTGCACTTCATTTAAGGACAAGGCCATCAATTTATGCTCATCTAGCATGTTAAGGTTGATCAATCTCTCTTTTTGTGTTAGACTAACATTAAGGTCAAGGTCACAAGCTATTGAAAGTGTACGGAGATCAAATTGAATGGGAAGAGTTGACAATTTTTCATACACCAACTTATAAGGAGTTTTCATGTTAAGTGGTAGGGCCAAAGGGCATCATTAAGTTTAGTGCTCTAGTCTCTCCTATATTTGATAATTATTCTATTTAAGATCTTAGTGATCTCCCTATTCATAACCTCAGCTTGACTCTTGGCTTGGGGATGGTAAGGTGTTATTAATTTATGTTCTACCTCTAAGTGTTGCATGAGTTTTCAAAAGGTGGTGCTTGTAAGTTGAGTACCATTATTAGAAATCAATGCATGTGGCACCCCAAACCTATTTACAACATTTTTTGTATAAATCTAGTAGTTGTAGAAGATGTATCATCGATGACAGCTACTACTTCTATCCATTTCATACAATCGTCAAGAGTGACTATGATGTACATATTTTCATTTAACATGGATATGATGGGACCCATGAAGTTAATGCTCCAAATGTCAAAGGATTATAATGGTTGGATCCACTACTGAGATCCCTCCATTCGAGTGGTCATCCCACCATCACATTGATAGTGATCACAAGAGTGGATGAATTGGTAAATGTCCCTAAAAAGTGTTGGCCAATAATACCCTGCCATCAGGATCTTAATGGCCATTCATCTCTTAGCATAGTGGCCCCCACAAGGACCCTCATGAGCATCTTGTAGGATGCACAATTGGTTAACATTAGGAACACACCAACAAACCAAGCCATTGATGCACACAATGTAAAGGTTTTCATTGATCTTCATGAAGTGTTTCACCTAGTGAAGAAACTATTGTTTCTTCATGTGGTTCAACTCTTGTAGCATCTCTTGAGTGAGAAGATAAGTGAGGACGTCATCATACCAATTAGGCTCATTGGGCATTTGTTTAGTTGTAGCACCAATAAAGAGAAGTTTATTAGGAAACTAATCAAAATGTGGGCTCTCCTCCTCTTTATTATCCCATTGCAACTGAGACAAGTGGTTAGCAATCACATTCTCGATTTTCTTTTAATCTACCATTGTGAGATAGAATTCTTGCAAGATCAGAAGTGACAGTATGACACAGGGGCTCACCATTAGTTTTTTCATTAGAAAGTGAATTACACAGTGGTTTGTGTGTACAAATACTTTGTACCCAAGCACATAGTACCTAAATTTCTTCAAGGCATACAACACCACCATCAATTGCTTCTTTGTTGTGATGTAGTTCACTTGTGCATCCACAATGCTTTGGCTCACACACTGTATGTAGTAAGGATGTTTCTAATCATTCAACTATGTGAGCATGGCTCCAAAATCATTGTTTGATGTGTCTATCATGATATGGAATGGCCTAGACTAGTTAGCTACTCATAGAATTGGAGTTTCTACAAGCTTTTGCTTGAGTTACTAGAATTCTTTCTCACATTTCTTAGTCCAGGTGAATGGAGAATCTTTCTTTGTAAGCTCTATCAATGATTTGGCGATCTTAGAAAAATTATTAATGAAGCGCCGGTAGTAGCTAGTGTGGCTAAGGAATGACTAGACATCTTTAATAGTTTCTGGTTGGTAGGTAATTTCTTAGATGACCCTTATTTTCTTAGGCTTCACCTTAATCCCTAGTAATATTCTATGTCCCAATAAAATGCCCTCTTGGACCATAAAATGACTCTTTTTCCAATTGAGTTGAAGGTTGTTCTGCACACACCTTTTCAATGCTTTCTTAAGATGGTTCACAACTTGCTCAAATGTAGCACCATAGGTAGAGAAGTCATTCATGAAGACTTCCACCTCACCACCAATCTACTATTGAAAGATGCTAAGGACAAGGCATTGAAAGGTTATAGGGACATTGCATAGACCAAATGACATCTTTCTATATGAAAAAGTCCCCTAGGGACTTGTGAATTTGGTTTTGGCCAAATCCTTAGGTGTAATCTGAATTTGGTTATAGCCACTATAACCATCCAAAAATCTATAATATCAATGCCCAAAAATAGTGTCCAACACCTAATCCACAAATGGAAATGAAAAATAATCTTTGTAGGTCACCATGTTTAACAACTTGAAGTCAATATAAACCCTCCACTTACCACCTTTGTTTGGCATGATCACAAGTGGGCTAACCCACTCGCTATTCATAATGGATACATGAAACCCATTTTGAGGAGTTTTTTAATCTTCTCTTTGATTATCTACTTCAATTTTGGGTTTAATCATTGTTGTAGCTAACTCTTTAGCTTTATGAAAGGATCTGTATAGATGTAATTTTGGCATATTCTAGGATCAATCTGAGTGAGTTTGGGATATGACTAAGCAAAGGATGTTGCCATTTATTGATCGCCTTTAATAGTTTCTCTTTTTATTTAGGAGCAAGATTGACATTGATGATCACCAGCTTTTCATGATCTAGAAAATCATATTCCATGTCGAAAGGTAGAGTTTTCAACTCTGAGGGCTCATGTTTGAAACTTTCAGGGATTTCCAACTCTCCCCAATAAGTATCATCAAGTTTATCATCTGAGAGTTGGCAATGAAATCACTTCAATTCATCAATGCCTTCAACATAGGCACTTTTCAAGCTCTTAGTTGGTTCCATGCAAAGTGTTGAGCTACTATCAAGATCATCTCTTAGCCACTAGGTGCCCTCCTATTTTATGGTTGTTATGTATAGGCACATTTGAATTTTTGTCTTATCTTCATACTATTTGCATGCTATGGACCATAGTTTCTACATACAATTGAACCCTGTATCACTATATGCAATGCATAGAACTCTCTTCTTTTCTATTTTTTCAAAAGCATTTTCCTTGGAACATTCCAAGGAGAGGTCTTTGATTCCCAACCATGTATCAATGGTACTTAACCAAGCCCTTCCCATGATGATTGAGAAGTCTCCCTTGTAATTATCAACACAAATCACTAGGGAGTTAGTAGGATAGGACCACACACAGATGGTGGTTACAATATCCTCCTTTAGTCTCAAGGGAATAGTGATGGACTATTCTACCAACTCAAGATGAATGTTGCTCTTCTTGAGTGGAGGCATGTTCCAAGCTTTGTACATATAATGAGAAATCAAATTTACACCATAACATGAATCCAGAAGAGCCTTGCAAGGCTCATTCCTAGCAATTTGTAGGTAAATAAGGGAACATTTAGGATTAGCTATTTTCCTAGGAAGATGGCTAGCTTTTATCTAATTAGTTACCACATGGGTCAACATGATGGTATGCACTTTGGGAGGTTTTTTGTTTGAAGAAAACCAAAATGGTGTGGATGTAGAGGATGAGGGAGAAGTAGGGCTATTAGCTGCATAAGTCTATGAGGGCTTTGTTAATCTATTGGGTTGGAAGAATGGTATGTTTCAAGATTTGGTTTTTGAACCACTCAACTGAGGAGCCAACTACAAGTTAATAGTCGTAGTGGAATTACATTGCTATGGCTAGGCTAGAATTTTACCTTGCATTGATGGAGTATGAAGTAATTGAGTTGAAGGTAGAGGGACATGTGTAGAAGGATGAGAAGGGTAATGAGGAAATGGGGATTTTCCTCTTAGATATTTGGCTCTATAATATTCAGGAGGATAGTAGTGATGTTGGAATGAAGCATGACTAGAAGAGTCATGTGAAGAAATGGCCCACTAAACATAGTACCCATATGGATCAAGCTACTAGTAAGGGTACTTCCACCTTAGTGGTGGCATACCCCATGCCTATGAGTGTTGCCACTGATGATACTACTGATAGGATTATGGTGAAGCTCCACTTAGATAATAGGCTTGTTGTTGGTGAAACTACCTTGGGTTGCCTTGAGGATAAGGCAACCTTCTAGGTGCTCACCTTCTAGCCAATTTAGGATTTAGAGCATACACCTTAGACTCCTGTAAGTGTGACAAAATGGGATAACATTCCATAGGATGTTCATATTAGTAGATGTCACATCCACCATCATCATCTTTTTTGAACTCCACAACCTTCTCTATTACAAAAACCTTTTCCTTACCCCTTTAGTGGGCATGTTTAGCTTCCTTCCTTCTCTTGAGATCACGATCACTACTTTGCTCTTTGGTTTTCTCTACTATTTTTAGAATGGTTTGGAATTTTTCATTCAAAGAGTCCCTACTTTTTTCTACCTTGGTCAAAATTTGAGAAATAGATTTTTGAATCAACAAGGTCTTTTGTTGCACCGTCTTATCAAGTGGTGTCTCCTCCTCATTGTCACAAAATCAAACTTCCCTTTTTCTTATGGAAGGGTCCTAGTTGTACTCCTTAGCACTTTTTCTTTTGTTAGCTCTCCTTCTTCCTTGGTAACTTGCTCTATTAGCCTTTAAATATAATGGGTTCTGAGTTATGAAAGTTTCTCTTGAGCATAAACCCCAAGAGTTCTCCATGTTTTTGTTTGGAGTCCATCTATGATGTGGTTGAGCTACTTCCTTTGAGAATAACCATGGCTAGAACATCAGTGCAAAAGAGAATAGTACCTACCCATGGCTTTGTCCAAGGGTTTATGTGTTTCTTGTTTCCAACCTTGGATCTTTTTTCTTAGGTTGGATACTTGGGAGTACATCTAATACTTATCATTGAAGATCTTAAGCATCATACTCCATCTATGGATTGATTTCGACTCCAAGGACTAGTACTAGCTTTCAACTTCTTTGACGAGTGTCCTTGGGAGTAGCTTTAATTTTTGCCATTCATTCTCTACATTTTATAAGACATAGGCATTGTGAAAGGCTTGAAGATGATTCTATAGATCTAGGTTGTATCCCCCTTCGAACTTGGGGATATTATTCATATCCAACCACTTGATTGTGCTATCTTTCACATACATTATTGGAATTCTTACTACCTCTACGATATTTAGCATATTTTGAGTTGTTAGTAAAGGCTCATCATAGTCATGGCCTCTATGATGGCCATGATGCCTATTATTCCTTCTATTTTTCCTTCTTTCATGGTGGCAAGCCTTCCTTGATTGCCTAAGCCCTTGATCTCAACTAGTCCAATGAGCCCTATGATAATCTCTATCTCTTCAATCACCTTCATCATGATCACATCCTCTATGGATTTATTTCAAGATATAGGAGGAAGAAGAGGATGATGTAGGTGAAGAGGAAGAAGGAATAGGATCACCATGGTGCTTGGCATCCCCTCTTTGATGGTAACATCCATGATCATCATTGTGATGCTTATCCTTGTTCCTACCATGACTCCCACCTTTGGATCACCCATGATCATGCAACCCATTCTTTCTTGAACCAGGATTATTTATAGTGAACTATAAATTCTGGTTCAAGTTCCCTTCATCGAAACCAAGGGGAGGAGACTCAGTGAATTGAGACCCCAAAAGATGGGATTCTCACTATCTTTTTGGCCCAATAGGAATAAGGGGTTATTAAACTATTTCCCTTTGAAGCTTTCTAGCACCTCTCCTATTGTTGATCTCTTTTATGTTATGCCTTAGTGGGATGGTAATCCCTAAAGTCATTTTCCTACATTACGTATTCAACATGAAGCCCTTGGATGCCCAACCTCATAAGAGTTTCGAGAAGCATCGTAGGAACTAATCGATTAGGAGAAAATAAAATGTTGTCCTCCATGTTTCTCCACAACATTTGTTCATCCTTATGTAAGATGAAGGTGAAATATAGCACATACTCATTGGGATGGGTATATAACACTTTGCATTGTTGGGGCATAAGCTGATTTCATCATTCATTTCTTAGTTAATTAGATGTATCCTTGAACTTTGGTGGAGAATCATGCCTATGAGAAGAAATCATTTTAGATTGAAAGAAAATACCAATGTGATTTTAATATTATTATTACTAAGAATGATTGTAAAGTTTAAGGTTTGTTTCAATGATGTTAAATAATTTTCACTAACTCCTAGATAGTGCACATAGCTAACTAAAGTTTCCAACAATGGAGCCAATAATGAGTAGCAAGTATACCCTACACCCAACCATACAAATCACTAGTGTTTACTCAACAATCTAGTCAAATTTCATAGACTTTTGGCTTCTAAGTATACTAGTTCTAGGAGGTGAATCTAACTATTGTAATCATTGTCTTCCCAATTCCACTTGTGAGGTGTAAGTATATGGTTAAGTGTAACTGAGGCATATGATTTTTATCATTTTCTCTTTTATGAATTAAGTCATCTAATAATAAGAATAAAGTATTTAATTACTTAATTGATCTAATAAATAGCTAATACTTAACTAATCCTAACATAAGCATCCATTCCTACTTTTCATACACATCCTAAACATGTTATAGTACTATTAGGTTATCATGCATTAAGCACTACTGGGATTACCAAGTGTTACATGTATGCTCGAAGTGGTCGTACTCAGGTTTGCTAGTTAATTGATATTAATTAATTACTTAAAAATATTAAAGTAAATTACATGAATATTAAATGATTAAGAAAATAATTAATCTATTCCAAGTGCTACAAGGTTTGATTACAAAAAATTATCTTTATTTCTGTTCACACTGAGGTGCTTTGGTACATTTGTGCTTGAATAAAGATCCATACACTTCTTTGACTTCTATTGTAGGTACTTAGAAAATATTCTAACTTTTGGAACAAAAAACTACAAGATTTTTGCTACAACTATGAAAAGATTACCATAAATGAGATGGGTAGGTGCACATTTATAGGCAAAAATAGGGGGCCATGTCGATGGGTACATGTCAATGTGGCAAACCCATGTCAATGAGATCTCATTGATGGGGTCATGTCAACGGCATCCTATCAACGCAGCCCAACAATCACAACTCATCAAGGCTATAGTAGTTACTAAAATCTTAAATATTTTTTGTAGAAAAAATCACTTCAAACTTAATGTTTAAGGTTCCAAAAACACACATCTCTTAAATGCAAATGTAAATATATACAAAGGTTGTAAATATACATAGATGCAACTACTTTGTGAGATAATAGGAGAAAAATTAGCAGATATCTGAAGTGCAATAAATAGTAATTACTACCTTCTGTAGTATCTTTCTAATTGGATCATTTTCAAATTAAAATTCTGTGTAGACTTTGGGATCTCAATTTTTAGCTTTAGGTAACTTCTTTTGATTTTCTTGTGTTATTACTATCTTTTCATTAGGTATCTTCTTTTCCATGGGCTCTTCTTCTGGCTCTATGTAGGATGGTGGAAAAATAATCCTCTTTTTTCCTTAACTCATTTGGAACTAGTATTGGACATCTTGTGAGAGTTATTTGGTAAATTCCATTTAATATCCACAAAGTTGAAGTCCTAATTTTCTAAGAAAGATGTATTTCAATACAAACGTCAACCTTCTACTAGTAGAGTGCTTTGACACTTCACATATCCATTCCATCTAGAAGCAAGAATACTTTTACCCTTAGATAGAAAGAAGAATTCTTGCACTAACTAGATAGTGTAAGGATCATTTGATGATGTGCCAAGCCCCATCATATTATGATATGCTCTATGCACATGTTCCACATAGCATCCAACTAGAAATGGAATAAAGTTCCTAATCTTCAAATTCTTTGCCCTTTTTCTTAATAATGATTCCTTTCTAACTATAAGACTATTCCACTAGGATATTCCTTTTTGGACTTACATGAGTTACCTATAGCATCCATTCCTAATTTTCATACACATCCTAAACATGACAATAATGATATGTACCAATGATTATCCTACGTAGTACTTAAAATGAATTAGCACCTTGATCACTACATATGCCTATTTCTCCACCTCCATATAATATCTCTTGGTACCTTTAAGCTAATACCCAAAAAGTTCAATTGATTCATCTTCTCCTTATTCTTTTGAGTTGAGACAACAACATGAATCATTAGAATCAAAAGAATATAACCAAAATTCCTCCTTGAGTTTTGGCTTAGTAACATAAGTTGCTTCTTTAATTGTTTCCTTGATTTCACTTAGGACCATAGTGAATTCTAGAGTTCTTCAAACCTCAGAATATTTTTTTAGCATTGTTGTTAGTGGCTTAGTAATTTCTATGAAACCAAGAATGAACTCTTTGACAAAATTTATCTTTCCAAAGAAAGATCTAAGAGATTTCTTATTTTTCAAATGTTTAATACCATGAATTACTTTAATTCTTGAATTATCAATTTCTATACCTCTCTCACATATGACATGGTCAAGAAGACTTCTAGATTTTACACCAAAAATACTTTTAGTTGGGTTTAAAGATAGATTGAATTTTTAGCACCTATCAAAGATATCTTGAAGATGGATTATATGATATTCTTTTCTTGATGAGTAGACAATAATGTCATCAAGATAAACAACCACAAATTTGTCACTAATTCCCTAGCATTGGAAAGACTAAAAGGAATTTCTCTGTATGAAAACATTCCCCCTTTTATGGTGAAGCATATTTTGCATCTATCATCATTATGTATCATGATCTAATTGTATCCTGAAAATTCATCTAAAAAAAAATAGGCTTGACATCAAAAAACTTTCATTAGCACTTCATCAATCCTTGGAAGTGGGGACCTGTATTTCTCTGATGTCTAATTTAGACTTCTAAAATCAACACACAATCTCTCCATTTTTCTTTCTTGCAAGAATAAGATATGCTATCCAACTAGAATATTGAATGGGATAATTAATCTTGGCATGTAATAGTTTCTTGATTTCAGTTTGAATAGTAGGTTCAAATACCAAGTTAAATTTCCTCTATTTTTGTTGTACCACTCTACAACCCTCTACCAAATGAATTTTATGAGTGATTATATCAGTATTAAAAATTCTAAGATCATCATATGACCAAGAAAAAGTATCTAGGTTTTTCTTGAGTAATTATAGTAGCTTTTACTTAAAAACAATGTCACTTCTCTTGGTTATATTCAATATTTTTGGATTATTCTTCAAACCCAAATTTATTTCTTCATAAGCCTAATCATTTAAATTTTGAACTTCTAATCCTTTAATTAATTTTTCATGGAATTCATGATCATTACTAAATATTTCCTTTAGAATGAAATTATACTTAGGTTGAGTTGAGGCTTCATATGCTAATAGACATTTGACTTTAAATTGATCCCTATTTTTTTTAAGAATTTAAGGATTTGTTGATCATCTTCAAAAACTTGGAAATTTTTTATATTATTAGAGATGGATGGCTAATACTCAATAACAACTCTTTTATATCTAAAAAATTTTGAAGGATCAAGAGTAGATGCTACCATGGCCAATTCATGAGCTATTTGATTCTTGTTTATTGAAATGTGAATAATCTTTCATTCCTTGAACTTTGTCATGAGAGTACATACAAATTGCTTATAAGACCTTAAAAATGAACTTTTCATCCACTTTTTATAGTAATTGTTTTTACACCTTCTTCCAAATTTGTCTTAATCCCTATGCACAAAGCTTCATTTTCTATCCTATAATTAGTGCAAGGAAATAATAAATGAATGGTCCTAAAAATTTTCTAAGAATCTTTGTAAACCAAAATGATGCTAGCTCCAACTCCTTTATAGTTACATGATTCATCAAAGTACAATTCCCATTCTTCATCTTCCACTCATTTTGCTTTCTTAAAAATAGGAATTTCTCTTATAAAACAAACTCCAACTAAGATATATGTAGTTTCAATTACCGTATTCTTGTCATTAGATGTAAATTTTTTTAGCATAAAGAATTCACTATATATATAAATATGGTTTGGTTCTCCTTTCCACGGTAACCACATGTATGAGTAATCAATGGCTATTTATCCTAAACAATTTTTTCTCCAACTTCAACTCAAAAGAAGACTTTATGAATATGTAATGTTTGCTATTTGGACTATTACTTTGCTTTTGATAAGGGATTATTTAAAATAAAACATTTTCCAACTATTCTACAATTTAACCCTACATTTCTCTACTTGAACAATCTTTTTGTTTGATTGTTCTGGGATGAGACCTAACTATTTGCATATCTTTAATGGCATAAGAGTTGAGGCAGCTCCAAAATCGACCAAACAATTGTACAAATACCTTTCATTTAGTTTTATTGATATAATAAAAGGAGGGGCTTATTTATCAAGAATGAATGGGTATTTTGACTTAACCTTCTCCTCATTATATAATAACATCTACCTTAAATTCCCCTACTTTCTTCTTTCCTTTAATCATTTCTAGGATTTTCTTTTGTTGACCATCCATTTGCATCAATTGAAATATGCTTATATTAGCTTTGATAAATTTGAGATTCTCTATTAAGTCATATTACTTTCTCCTATACCATTGGGTATTTAATAAACTTCCTTGAGAGTTTTCATCCTCTTTACTATCTTTCTAATTTTTCTTTTCTCTCTCTTTATTTAAAAGCCTTTCGCTTAGTAGTAGGTTTAGGAATACTATTTGATGATCTCGAAGAAGTCATTTTTTCTCTATTTGAACCTTAAATTATATCCTTCATTATTATTTCATTCTTTGTTAGACAAGGAATCATCTTTTGAATTTATTAATGAAGAACTTTACTCTTAGAAGATTTATAAATATAATGTATGTCTAAGAATTCATTATGAAAGTCAATATCCAAGAAGTTTGAAGCTGGTATAGGTTCATCCTCATTAGAATCTACTATTTTAATCTCATGATGTCTATGTTTTTCATGATTTTTTTCTTCTTTAATCTTAACTTTAGGTAAAGCTTCTTCTAACATTATGAATTTATTTGACAAGACCTTAAGCAATTTTTATTTTTCTTGCTTTTATTCCTAATCTGGTGGATCTATACCTAATTCTTTACTAGTTGAAGGAAGCATCTTGAGCTAAGTTATATTATGCAAGGAAACTACACATTTTTGTTTGTCGTTTAAAGGTTGGATGGTTTCATTGTTGGTTAGATTTAATTATTTCTCCAATTGAATGGCTTCAATAAAAAAATCATTTAAACTATTCAAATTACAAGTTCTTCTCAGCCATATCAAAATCTTTGGATTAACAACATTCAAATATGTTTTCTTAAGAATTTCTTCTAGTGGTCTATATTGCTATTAAATAGGCCACAAATTCTCTAGAATTTAATGTTGAACTTTCTAACTAGTTCTTTTGTATTCTACTTTGTTTAAGCTAATTCAAAGTACAGTTGTTGATCAAACTAGTTACCAAACTAAGCTACGAATAGATTCTTTAAATCATCCCAGCTTGTAATGCTATTGTTTGATAAGTTGGAATACCAAATTTGAGTCATGTCCCTTAGATTGTCAACAAAAAATCTGTAAGCTTGATCTTGGTGTTGGATATTTGCATGTGCTAATGCTAACTTGAATAAATGGAGGTACTCTTCAACCAAGTAAGCTTTTCCTGGGATATAAGGCTTAGGTAAATATTTGTGAATTACTTTAGAAATGTCATGGTAGTTAGAAAATCTTAGGGGTCTGGCTACTTGCCAAGGATTTACTAATGGTGGATTTTCCATATTGGGATTTATTATAAATTTTCTTCTTCTATTTCTAAAGAATGGTAAACCAAGTAAAAGGGATGAACTTCTAGCCCTTTTGGTTTTAACTTCACTACTTGTACTTCACAAACCTTTCTTTCTCTTCTTCTAATGAAGGCTCAATCTTATAATTGGAATATTTCTTAGGATTTTAAAATTTTCCAAATTTTCTTAAGATATTTAGTCATGAATAGAACAAAAGCTTAATTTAGCCCTTCTTCTAGTACCAAAAAGAACTGTTGGTGACCACTTAAGACTTCCTTCCTACTACCAACTTTGTGGTGCCTAGCTAGGCAACTAAAATTGCTTAGATAAGGGATTCTTTCAAAGTTAAATTCTAGTGCTTGCTAGTTTATGGTAACACTAAAGCTCAGATACCTAAAAATAAGATTTAGTGGTTGTATGACCAAGATATCTTCAAATTTATGCTTAATGCAAATTTTGTACTATCTCAAAGTTTTAACAATAAATAGAAATTTTTCAGAGAAATTTAGCTTTTGAAACTCTATTGTAAGAGCCAAAAGGCTTCCCAATTTTATCAAAGTAGGATAGTCTACATGACAGTGATCAATAGGTACTTTTATTGATCATTCTTTCACTTAACATTTGAGTGCAATTCTACAAATCTATTGTCAATCTTCCTCAGAGAACAATCCATAAGAAATCTAGAAATAGAGCAATATTAAATGGATTTGGAACATAAAACAAAAAAATTACATAAACCTCAAATATTAAAAATGATCCATTAATAACATGAGAGAACACTTCAAAAACATGAAGCAATTTTTATCAATTAGTGATAGGAAAAATTGTTGAACCCTTGGCTATTTTAAGTAATTCAAATAATTTCAAGAAATGACTATAAAGTATGCTATGATTTTATCACTAGCTAAATCACAATGACAAAAGGAAAAAATTAAGATAACTCTTAGATTAGAGGAAAGAGCTAAATCAAATCTTTACTTCAAAATGCCATTTGCATAAACTATACTATTTGTCTATTTTTAGATGATTTTCTTTCCCCTCATTACAAAAAGGACCATACCTTTTATAGACAAAACATGAAAGAATCAATTATAACTAATTCATTTATAACTGCAAAGAGGTTACAAAACAATCATTATGATGAACTATTTCTCACTTTCTTTTTAATAGCATCTTTAAGGAAGTATAAAATGGCTAATTAATTTTGGATTTTCATAATCATTGGGGTTTCTATTGTGAGTTCCCTGACAAAGTTATCTTCTTGTTAGATCAGTATTTTAAAATAACTTTACTTGTATACTAATGGCAATGCCTTAGTTACTTGTTTTGCATTAGTCGTGGATAAAGCCTTTGCTATTTTTTCTTCTTACTATTTGTCATTACTAATTATTGTGGCATTGATGGCTTCAGTTATGTTCCTCTCATATCCCTGCATGCTCTCTAAAGTATCAATAAGATTTGTGTTGGCCCTTTAGATCCATTCAACTTAGTGCATACCATTATTTATTACATCAACTGGGAACTTCATCTTCATTTTAGATAGTTGTTCTTTTTCTTTCATTGGCCTAGCTTATGAAATCATTAGTGGCTATAATAGCTTATTCAAAAGCTTCTTTTATTTCTTTCATTTTTGATGAGTGGTGAGGTACCCCTATGCCTAACCATAGAAATCACAAACATTCATGCATGATCTGGTTAAATTCTATAGACCTGAAGTTCCTAAGTATGTTGATTCCAAGACGTGAAAGTTAATCGTGATAATCATTGTCTTTTCAACTACACTTGTTGAGCTTAATTATATGGTTAAGTGTAATTGAAGCTCATGATTTTTATTATTTTATATTTTATTTGTCTACGATTAACAATAGCTTGAAAATCAATTTAACTAATCTAATTCCTAATTAATAACTAACTATCCTAACATAAGTATCCAGTCCCACTTTTTGTGCACATCTTAAACACATATAATGCTGTTGGGATTACCAAGCATCATACGTATGTTCGAAGCGATTGTACTTATGTGCTTAATTAACTGCTATTTAATCTAGTTGGCTTACTTTATCTTAATTACTTGGCAATATTAAATGAAACTTCTCAAAACATTAAATGCATATATAAAATATTTAAGCTAGCAAAGGTATTGCAAGATTTGATTAGAAAGCTCATCTTTATTACTGCACACACTGCGGTGCTCAAGTACAAAAGTGCTCAAATAAAGATTTGTACACTTAATGCCTCTTGCTATGAGAACTTTGGAAAATATTCTAACTCTAGAGAAAAGAAATTGCAAGAACTTTACTATGCTATGACAAAAACTTATACCCAAACTATATGCCCAAGAATTATATTTATAGGCTAGCACACACTCCACAATATCGGATATCCGACATCACTTCTTGAGCCTCAATATTAGAGCCAAAAAAATATAGTTCATCATACCCCAATGATTGAATAAAAACTCATCCTCGAGTGGACAAGGAGGAACAAGTCCCTTACAAAATATTAGAAAGGTATGAGATTATTGACTGACATGCAAACTGACTTAGACAAAATAGACCAACTCTAAGTAGCTAAGCATATGGGTTTACAATCATTACAAAATTGGGTGTTCATGATAATAGGATTGAACACCCTAGACAAAATTGACATCCAACTTCTCTAGCAACTAAAGAGCTAGGGAGAAGATTCAATGATCATGAAGGGTCCTCGATGCATGGTGCTACTGCTTCTTCCTTGGTGAAGACAATCCTACTTCCAATCCATGCTTTCCACTACAGTCACAACAAAATCATGGATTAGTGTGCAATGTGTAACGTATAGCTATTAGGTACCTTGTCTTGTTAGTAGTTACACTTGGCTAGGTTGTGATTATGGTGGATTAATTCCTTTAATAGTGTTAGCCAGAAGATTGAAAAATAGGGTGAAATGGATAAGTGGTCCATTATTAAATTCTAAAAAGTCAAATATGATGAAATACTTGAAGAGGGTTAAAAGGATTCATAATAACGAAAAAGAGAATTTCACTAAAAAACGTTGTGAGGATTTCATTGATGGGGCACACAAAAGGATTTGATTATGAGAATGTCTAAGGATAAGGAACTTAACTAACCCAACCAAAAGGTATGCAAGTGGGTCCTTCCCAAAGCAAGCACATGCCCTTTATTGCCCTTACATATCCTCAAACCAAGGAGTCCTTGGGCCCCATGGATGATTAATGGTTACAGAAGGTTAAGTAAGAAAACTTGGAAGAAACAAACTAAGAATTTTGACACATCAAACCAAGACATTGAATAAGAACATGAACATCGATAGTGAGGTGAGTCATGGGAAGCATAGATGGATAAGAGAGAAAGTGGAATGATGTTCCGAATTAAGGTCACATGAAGTCCCTTGTGAATTTTCTGGTTAAATGACCTGATAAAATCCATCCTTAATCCAGACCAAAACTATCCACATTCAATGACTTTACATTGCCACTCTAAGACCAGTCCACCCCTTTGAGACACAAGAGTGCTCCTACAAAACAACCACCATTCCTTATTTAAGAAGAAAAGAGAAGTAGGAAGTAAGAAAGGAAATTAGTGAGAGGGGACCTTTAGGCATGGGTAACATGGCTTTCTAGTTCCATAACCAGTGCTTGTAGCCCATTTATTTTGTCTAAGATGTGTGCTTTGAATTTCCATTATTTTTGTTTGTTTTTTTTTTTGAAATGGGAACCACACCATGCAAAGACTTATTTAACTTCCTATCATTGATCAACATGGAATGGTAAGAAATTCATGAAAACACATATGCATCTAAGTAATCAGAAAGGTACAAAGAGTACTAAGTCCCCTGGAAGTCACACCCTATTCAAGACTTTGAATCCTTTCCAAGTATAAAAACTACCAAGGCCACAAGTTCATTAAAATTTTATTAATGAAAAAGGGACCTCATACTTCTAGAACAAGGAAAATCATAGATTTTGTGGATGGGTAGATGTTGTGGACTCATTTCCAATTTCATGAAAAAGAAACCATGTCCTAATTATCAATAACAAAATTCAAAGCTAGAATCCAGACACCAACAATCAAATAACCAAATAGCACATGCTCACATCAAACAAACCACATTGTACTCATTTGGCAATAAGGCATGTTATTTTTAAAACACAATAAGAAAATCACACCAAAATAAAGAAAAATATACAAGAAATTATCAAACATTAAGAAAAATAAAACATATTAGCAATGTTGTAAAACAAAAATTGGAGAAAAAATTAATAACATAAAAATAAAAAGATGCAAAACAAAAATGTGTAAAAAAAAAGATGAAAAACTGAGGAGCTGCTTATATAGTTAGCATGATGGCCATCTCCCCCACAGCTATGTTGAAAGGAGAAGATTCAAAAGATTAAGCATGGTTGTCCATCCAATAAGGCANCAAGATGCAAAACAAAAATGTGTAAAAAAAAAAGATGAAAAACTGAGGAGCTGCTTATATAGTTAGCATGATGGCCATCTCCCCCACAGCTATGTTGAAAGGAGAAGATTCAAAAGATTAAGCATGGTTGTCCATCCAATAAGGCATTTATTGCACTAGCTTACTTAGATTCATGGAAAGGTTTGACTTATTGTGTGTTGACCAGTTGTTTCTTATCTGGGCTCTCAAGTTGGTAGCTTAACATGGCCCCAAAAAGAAAAGTTTTATAAATGATATAAGGTCCTTTCCACAATGTTTGGAACTTAGTTTGTTGAGGTATGTATGTGGGGTTCTAGTAGAGGACCTTATCTCTTGGTTGAAATTTGACTTTCCTAATTCTAAGGTCATGGCACCTTTTGTTAAATTCCTTGTGTGACTTGTTAGATGATAGGACCACCAATTAGTTTTCATCTAGCAAATTGAGATTCATTAATATTTCTTTTTATGCTAGACTTAAGTCAAGGTTAAGGTCATAGGCTATTGACAATGTACGGAGCTTGGATTGAACAAGTAGAATTGGCGGCAATTTTCCATACACTAGCTCATATTGAGAGTAGCCTATAGGGAGTTTCCATGTTAAGTGGTAGGCCCAGAGGGAATTTTTGAGGTTTTTTCTCTAGTCTCTCCTATAATTGTTAATAGCTCTCATTAGGATTTTCGTGATTTTCCTATTTGTAACTCTAGCCTTGCCATTGGATTGAAGGTGGTAGGGTGTTATTATTTTATGTTCAACCCCCAAGCATTGCATAAGTTTCTAAAGGTAGTTCATGTAAAGTGGGTTCCATTATCAAAAATTAATGCACATGGAATACCAAACCTATTTACAACATTCTATTATACAAATCAAGTAGCAATAGAAGATGTACAGTGGGTGATGGCTACTACTTTTGCCCATTTCGTACAATAGTAAAAAGTGACTATGATGTGCTCCTTTTGATTTGACATGGACATGATGGGACCCATGAAGTGAATGCCCCAGATGTTAAATGGTTTCAATGGTTGGATCCACTATTTAGATCCCTCCATTTGAGTAGTCATTCCACCATCTCATTGGCAGTGTTCACAAGAATGGAAAAATTAGTGAGCATTCCTTAAATTGTTGGCCAATAATACATTGCCATCAAGATTTTCATTGCCATGTGTCTCCTAGCATAGTGGCCCCCATAAGGACCCTCATGGGCATCTTGGAGAACATGTAGTTGATCAACATCAAGGACACACCAAAAAACCAAGCCATCAGTGCACACCTTGTAGAGATGTCCATTGATCTCCATAAAGCATTTCACCTAGTGAAGAAACTATTATTTCTTTTGATGGTCCAATCCTTGTGGCATCTCTTGAGTGAGAAGATAAGTGAGAATGTCATTATACCATTTAGGCTTAGTGGGAAATTTTTTAGTTATAGCCCTAGAAAAGAGGAGTTCATCAGGAAATAGATTAGATAGTGGGCTTTTCTCCTCTTTATTGTCCCATTGTAACTAAGACAAGTGATCAGCAACCACATTATCAATTTCCATTTAATCTACCATCGTAAGATTGAATTCCTATAAGATCACCAGCCACCGTATGACATAAGGGCTTACCATTGGAATATTCATCAAGAAGCAACTTGCACTATGGTTAGTGTGCATAAATACTTTATATCCAAGCACATAGTGTCTGAACTTTTCTAGAGCAAACCCTACTACCATCAATTCTTTTTCTGTGGTGGTGTAGTTTAGTTGTGCACCCACAATGCTTGGAATTACATAGTGGATGTAATATGGATGTTTCTTGTCATCCAAATGTGTAAGCACAATCCCCAAGCATAATTTGATGCATCTATCATGATATGAAATAGTTTGGACCAATCAGGTGCTCATAGAATTAGAGCTTCTACAAGTTTCTCCTCTAGATATTGGAATGCTTTTTCACATTTCTTGGTTCAAATAATGGAGCATATTTCTTTGTTAGCTTGATCAATGGTTTTATGATTTTAGAGAAATTCTCTATGAATCATTGGTAGTAGCTACTATGTCCAAGGAATGATTAAACATCGTTTACAATTTCTAGTTGATAGGTAATTCCTTGGATGATCCTTATTTTATCAAGGTCAACCTCAATTCTTGCTTATGAGATTTTGTGCCCCAATACAATGCCTTCTTGGACCATAAGATGACTCTTTTGCCAATTTAGCCATAGGTTTGTTTCCACACATATTTTTAGTACTTGCTCAAGGCGGTCCAAGGCTTGCTCAAATATAGCACCATAAGTGGAGAAGTCATTCATAAAGACTTCCACTTTGCTACTGATCTGCTGCTAAAAAAATACTTAAAACCAAGTGTTGGAATATATCAAGGACATTGCATAGACTAAAATGTATCTTATGATATGTAAAGGTCCCCCAAGAACTTGTGAATGTTGTTTTGGCTTAGTCCTCTAGCATGATTTGGATTTGGTTATAGCCACCATAACCATCTAGAAAACTATAATAGCAATGCCGAAATATGGTGTCTAACACTTGATCAATGAATGGTAATGGAAAATGATATTTTAAGGTTGCCATATTCAATAGCCAAAAATTGATGCAAACCTACCACTTGCCACCTTTCTTTGGTACAATCAAGAGTATAGACAAGCCCTACCTTGAGGAGTTGTTTAATTTTCTCTTTGATGATTTGCTTGAATTTGTGGTTTAATCACCTTTGTGGCTGCCTCTTTAGCTTCATGGTTAGGTCAATGTAGATACAATGTTGGCATATCCTAGGATCAATCACTATGAGTTTAGGATATTACTAAGTAAAGATTGTTGACCATTTATCAACAATCTTCAATAGCATCTATTTCTGTTTTGGAGCAAGATTTGCATTGACTATTATTAGCTTCCCATTTTTCAAGAATGCATATTCCATGCTAGTAGGTACAATTTTTAACTCAAAGGGCTCTTACTTAAAATTTTCAAAAATTTCCAACTCTCCTCAATAAGTATCATCTTTTGCATTATTAGAGAGTTGGTAATGAACTTGCTCGAGTTCATCCATGCCTGTGACATAAGTACATGTTAGGCTCTCAGTAGGTTCCATGCACATTGTGCTACTTTTAAGATCAATAGTTAGCTGTTGGGTTCCCTCTTGTTTTATGGCTGCTACATACAAACATCGTTGAATATTAGCTTTAGGTGCACACTGCCTATATGTGAAAATAGATGCTCATTTCATGGATTAGAGTTTCTGCACACAATTGCACCTTGTATCGCTATACGTGATATATGGAACTCGCTTCTTCTCAATATTTCCAAATGTATTTTCCTTAGATATCTCTAGGGAAAGATCTCTGATGCCCATTCTTGCATCAACAGTGCTTAGCCATGTCCTTCCCATGATGATTAGGAAGTCCCCCTTGCAGTTCTCAACCTTGATTACCAGGAAATCAACAAGCTAAGATCATTCATAAATAGTGGTCACAATGTCTTCTACCAATCCTAATGGAACAATGATGAACTAGTCTACAAATTCTAATATGATATTGTGCTTCTTGAGAGGCAACAGGTTCCAAGTAATATACATCTCATGACAAATCAAGTTAACACTAGGACCTGAATCAAGAAGAGCTTTACATGATTCATTCTTAGCAATCTATAAATAAATAAGAGGACTCCTAGGATTAACTAATTTCCTAGGAAGATTGCTAGCCTAGATCCAATCAGATACAACATGAGTAAGTATAATAGTATGGATTCTGGGTAGCATTTGATTTGAAGGATACTCGATGAAATTATTTACAAAGGATGAGGTAGGAACAAGGTGGCTAGTCACTTGGGTTTGTGTAGGCTTAGTAGGGCTATTGGGTTGGAAGAATGGCCTTTTATGAGCATGAGGTTCCAAACCCCTTGGTTGATAAGCTAATTGTAGATTGATGGTCCTGGTAGCATTATGCTGCGACGGCTAGGCTAGAAGTTTATCCTACATAAATGAAGTAGGTGGTAGCTATGTTGAGTGTGGAGGAATAGGTGTAAGAATAGGAGGAGGATAAGGATGAAAGGTGGTATCCCTCCTTGAATGTGAAGAATGAGTTCAATAATATTCAAAATAGTACTAGTGATGTTGGAATGGAAAAACATGACTAAAAGAGTCACATGGAGATAGGGGTTGATGAACATAATACCCATATGGATCTAGTTGTCTGTAAGGGTATTAGTACCTTGGTGGTGGCAGCATCCATGACTATGGTTGTTGCCACTATTGATACTACTCGTATGATTGTGATGGAGTTCCACTTGGATAATACTATTATTGTTAATGGAACTACCTAGGATTGCCTTGAGGATACAACAACCTTTTGGGTGCTTGCCTTCTTGTTGGTCATAGATTTAGAGCATACACCCCAAACTCCTATAAGTGTGACACGATGGGGTAACATTTCTTAGAATGTTCATATTATAGATGTCACACCCACCATCATCATCTAATTTAGTTATCACAACTTCCTCTACTATAGCAATCTTTCTCTTACCCCTTTGATTAGCATGTTCAACTTCCTTTCACCTCCAACGGTCACGATTACTACCTTATTCTTTGGACTCTTCAGAAATTTTGAGAACAACTTGAAATTTACTATCCATAGAGTTCCATAACTGATCTACCTTAGCTAAACTTTTAGAGGTAAATTTTTGAATCAGCAAGGTTTTTCGATTAACCACCTCATCAAGTAATGATTCTTTCTTACTCTTACAAAATTGAACTTTCCTCTTTCTAATGGAAGGATCCCTATTGTATTCCTCAACACTTTCACATTTCCTCAACTCTCCTTCTTCTTTTGCCACCTACTCAATCAGACATTGGATATGATGGGCTCTTAATTCTAACAATCACCCTTGAGCATAGACTCCAAGAGTTCTTGATTCTAATTGAAGCCCATCTATGATATGGTAAAGTTGCTCCTATTGAGAATAACCATGGCAAGGACATCTATGCAATGGAGAATAGTATCAACCCATAGTGACATCTAAGGGTTCATGTGTTCCTTGTTTCCATCCTTAGATTTTCCTCCTCAAGTTGGACACTTGGAAGTATTTCTGATACTTTTCATTAAACAGTTCAAGCATTGTACTCCACCATCTAATAGATTTTAGTCTTAAGGATCAGTACCAACTTTTTTCTTCTTGAATGAATGTCCTGGGAAATAACTTAAGATTTTGCTAGTTATTTTCTATATTTTGCAAGGCATATGCATTGTAAAAATCTTGAAGATGATTCTATGGATCTAAGTTATATCCCTCTTCGTACCAAGGGATATTATTCATGTCTAGCCTCTTAATTCGACTATCCTTTATGTGCCTTGTGGAAGTTCTCATCGCCTTTGCAATGTTTAGCATGCCTTGAGTAGTGAGTAGATGCTCATCAAGGTCATGAGTTTAGTGCATATGATGCCCTCTAGTACCCCTTCATTTATGGCAAGAGGCCTTTCTTGAATGTCCACACCCTAGATCTTGACTTGTCTGATGGTCCCTATAATCATCTCGGTCCCATAGGTCACCTCCATCATGATCAAGCCCCTTGTGATTGCATTTAGAGCTAGAAGAGGAAGAAGATGACAATGAAGGTAAAGAGGAAGGAGGACTAGCATCATCGCGGTGCCTACCACCCCCTCTTTGATGGTTATGGCCATGATCATGATCATGCTTCATGTCTACATCCTTACCATGACTCTCTTCCTTGGATCCTCCTTTGTCATGGGATGAGTTCTTGCCAGAATCAAGATTATGGATTGTGGACTACAAATTTTGGTTTTGATCATCTTCACCGAAGTCAAAGAGAGGAGTCTCTCTAAATGAAAAATCCCCAGAGAAGGATTCTTCGTCATCTCTATTAGGAATGGGTAATCATTGGGCTACTTTCCCTTCACAGATTCATAGCACTACTCTAGCTATTGATCCCTTATATGTTATGCATCAGTGGGATGATAATCCTTAGTGTCACTATCCTACACAACATATTCATCATGAAGCCCCTGGATGCCCAACCGCATAATAGTTTGTTGAAGCATCGCAAGGATGGATCGATTAAGCGGCAACACAATGTTGCCCTCCATGTCTCACCACTGCAGCAGTTCATCCTAGTGTAGCACAAAGGTAAAATTAGATACACACTCATTAGGATGAGCATATACCACTTTGTATTGTTGGGGCACCTACTAATTTTCTCCATCAGACTTGGATGAAGAATCATTCTTGTCAGAAGAAGATATCTTGTGTTAGAAAACAAGAAATGCAGTGTGCTTCCTCAAAATTGTTGCAGTTATTTTAGTGTATGATATGAATTTAGGATCCATTCCAACAATATTAAATACTTTTCCACTAAGTCCTAGATAGCACACATAACAAACAAAAGATCACCGACAATAGTGCTGACGATGAGTAGCCAGGTACCCCTACGCCAAACCATGCAAATCACAAACATTTATGTGTGGTCTAGTCAAATTCTATAGACTTTAAGTTCCTAGGTACATTGATTCTAGGACATGAACGCTAATTGTAAAAATCATTATCTTCTCAACCACACTTTTGAAGCTTAATTGTATCGTTAAGTGTAATTGAGGCTCATGATTTTTATTATTTTATATTTTATTTGTCTATGATTAATAATAGGTTGAAACTCAATTTAAAAATCAATTTAACTAATCTAATTCCTAATTAATAACTAAATATCCTAATATAAGTATCTAGTTCCACTTTCTATGTACATCTAAACATGTATAATGTTGCTAGGTTACCAAATGTTAAGCATTTCTTGGATTACCAAGCATCATATGCATGCTTGAAGCGGTCGTACTTATGTGCTTAATTAACTACTATTTAATCTAGTTAGCTTACTTTAGCTTAATTACTTGTAAATATTAAATGAAATTTCTCAAATGATTAAATGCATGAATAAAATATTTAAGCTAGTCAAGGTGCTTCAAGGTTTGATTAGAAAGCTTATCTTTATTGTTGCATACACTATCATGCTTAGGTACAATAGTGCTCAAATAAAGATCCGTACACTCAATGACTCCTACTATGGGCACTTTGGAAAATATTCTAACTCTAAAGAAAAGAAATTGCAAGAGCTTTGCTATGCTATGATAAAAACTTATGCCCAAACTATGTACCAAGCACTATATTTCCAGGTCAGCACACACCCTGCGATATCGGATATCCAACATCACTTCTTGGGCCTCGATATCAGGTATCCAATATTAGGGCTCTGATATCAAAGCTAGGAAAAATATGATTCATCAATTTCATTAATGCTAATCATGAGTGACTCTGTTTTCTATTTCATGGCTATTAATTCATTTATAACAAATTTGAAGCCATCTTCCTCTTTGAAATCTTCTATTTGAAATATTTGATCCATTTTGGCCAAATGCCTATGTTACTCTATTTTCTATTTTTAGAGCTTTAGTATTGGCCTCCTTAATTTGGAATATCTTTAGTTGATCTTTATACTTATTATTAAGAACCTCAAAATCTAACAAGATGGAATGATGGATATTCTTTAACCTTTCAATCTCTTATTGTTGCTCCTTAATAGTTTCATTAGCAATCCTTGAGCAATCAATAATAACCATAAACAAATTCTCTACTATTTCATGATGGTACATGGTAATTTTTGTTTTTTCTATTGCTATATCAACCTCTTTGTATTGAAAGATGATTGATTTTTGGATATCTATCCTTTCTGTATGTTGTTGCTTGAGGATCAATTTCCCTTTAATAGTTTTAACTTTTATAGATTTTGGCCCTTCTTTGATAATGTATCCTAAAGGAAAATCTAAAAGAGTTAGGGCCTTAGATGACGAAGAACCAATAGTAATCTTAATAGTTTCTGATGATGGATTCTTTTTTTATATTAGCAACATTTTCTTACTAGAAATATTTTTAGCTACTTCTTTCTTTGCTCTTGAACTTCGAGAAATCAAGTAAAGCTTCTGAGTCCAAGGCTTCATCTAGCCTATTAATTTACCATGAAAAAAAAATTTCTTTCATCTTGTTCAATTGATCTTGATCAAACCACTTGGTCAATATAATATTTTCTTCTGCAAACTACTTGCTAGTCAAAAGCTCTATTTCCCTGCATTGATCCTTAGGTAGAATTATAGAGAAAGTTCTTCTAAGTTCATCTTTTATCTACTAATTGGCCAAATTTACCAATTAGTCACTTATCAAAGAATATACATCATTTTTCTGATGTTTATGAGCCTTCCTAAAATACTTATTAGGATTGTAGAACTTGTGTTTAGCTTTAGGAAAAGCTATCTTCTCAAACCTAGGCCTTATATTCATTATACAAGGGATGTTCCCAAAACATTAAAACCAATTTGCATAGGAAAAACCTCCCCTGCCATATATTCATGATGTAATGGATTATTCTAGATCTTCCTACCAACTTCTAGAGCTACTAAATAAGGGGCTAAAATTCATGGTAGCTTTCTTGGCCTTCCTTCAAATCCTTTTATAATTATTTATGTGTAATTAGCATGGAAGAAAATTTTCCATTTACTCTTGATCCTAATTTTTTCTTCCATGACTTGTTCTATTCTTAACACTATTCTATCAATAATAAATTGATACAAAAATGGATAAACAACATTCATAAAAAACTCAAGAGTTTGGATCTTCATATAATCTTTATGGTAAACAATAGGATAAAAATCAAAACAAGGCCATCTCTTCTTACTTTTCTCTCTTCAACATATTAGGGAAAAATGGACTAGTCTCTTAGGACTTGGTGTTATAGCCAAAACATGATCTAGCAAAAATGAGATCATGTTAAATTGGCTGTTACTAGCCATGGTATTCATGAAATAGACTAGATGAAAAGGCTTATTATTTTTGATAATGTCCAAAACTTTAAGTGTTTGGCTATGATAGAAGTAATATTGGAGCCAAAACAAATATTTAAAGAAACAATGAAAATACAACCATGGAACTTGAGCTCATTGAAATTTGGAAAACTTTTCTTATAGCCCAAAAATGTTGGAATGTTAGACCTAGTCAAGTATAACTCTTGGTCATTTTATAATGTCAAATTTCCTACAATAGCTACTTCACTTTCATTATGGGTGTCCTATTATGAATAGTTGGGGAGGGGCACATCATACAATTTGTAGCTTCATTTAGGATTGATGTCAATCACTTGTTCTAGCTTCTACTTGAATTTTAAATAATTCTTGCTAAACTCTATTTTAAAGAAGACCCAATTAATGAAATCTCTAATTAAATTGGCCCTAGGTATGAAGCCAATTTTGTGTAAACCTATTTGTTGATAAAAATTTTTCCATTCCTATTCTTTTTTGAAGGCCTTTACATGGAACTATCAGGGATAATCATGATCTTTTTCATGATAAAGGAGTGAATTTGGGTCCTCCTCTTCTAGATCCTGAAGCTTCACATCTTCATTTGATTCAACCCATATTTCTAGCTGAAAAATAGACAGATCGAATTTTTGCAAATATTTTATGAGTGCTTAAATATGAATATCTTGGAACAATAGGTTAATTTATTCTTTTATTCTAATGTATTTCTTCAACATGATGAATGTATGAACTTGTTAATTACTTAGATTATGAACGAATCTCAAGCTATGCTCTCTGTTCTTGCCACTTTGCACAATTCCTATCAAGTTTAATAGAGGCTCTCTTAGAAGTTTTTCATGCAATGGTGGTTAGTACTAAGACTCATAATTCTTTAAGGATGATTCGAAATGCAATCTATCTCAAATGAACTTCAAATTAATTTATTTAAATTCTTTTTTCATTGTATCATGATCTTAATTCCTTTAACTAGGATGTTTAATTTTAAAATCTAGCAAATCTCTATCAAATAGCTATTCCTTTATCATTTAATATGTTAGAGGGGATTGATTAGGCTCCTTTTTAAAGTGGAATAATGATCATTTCTTTTACTTTGATCCATATCTTGAGTTAGATTCATGCTTGAATTAGGGACAAATTTTCCCTGAATTAGATATGAAAGTTATTTTCTCCTTTTTAGGTTTTGCAATGAAATGGGGAAAATGAGCCTTAGCTAATTTGTGAAATGGGACAATCGTAATTTTTTCCAATTTGGATTCTCTCATGGCCAATTAGGGAAAATAAGTTCTAGCCAAGTTATGAAATGGACCAGGTACACTTTTCTCGAATTTGATTTTTCCAAGTGCTAAAATGGAGAAAATGGATCTTGGTCAATTTGGAAGTCGGGAAAATGTGGTTTTCTCTAGTTTGGGTTCTTCTATGTCCAAAATATAGAAGATAGGTTCTAGCCAAGTTACAAAATGAGCTAGGCATGCTTTTCTCCAGTTTGACTTTTCCAAAGACCGAAATGGGGAAAATAGATCTTGTCCAATTTGAAAGTGGGGAAAAGATGGTTTTCTATAGTTCAAATTCTTCTATGGCTGAAATGGGGAAAATAGGTTTAGGCCAAGTTAGGAAATGGGCTAGATGCATTTTTCTCCAATTTGACTCTTTAAAGGACCAAAATGGGAAAAATGGATCTTGGCCAATTTGGAAGTGGAGAAAAGATGGTTTTCTCTAGTTTGGATTCTTCTATGGCCGAAATGTAAAAAATAGGATCTAGCCAAGTTAGGAAATGAATCAAGCACACTTTTCTCTAGTTTGACTTTTCCAAGGATCAAAATGGAGAAAATGGATCTTGGCCAATTTGGAAGTGGAAAAAGATGATTTTCTCCGGTTTAGGTTCTTCTATGGCCAAAATGGAGAAAATAGGTTTTGGCCAAGTTAGGAAATGGGCCAAGTGCACTTTTCTCTAGTTTAACCTTTCAAAGGACTAAAATGGGAAAAATGGATCTTGGCTAAATTTTGAAGTGGGAAAAAGATGGTTTTCTCTAGTTTGGGTTCTTCTATGACCAAAATGAAAAAAATAGGTTTTGGCCAAGTTAGGAAATGGGCATAGCTCTCCAAGGCCTATGTAGTTGAGGTGAAGCCAGTGTAGTCACAAAAGTCCATTTAGTATTTTTAGTATGCAAATGGATTTTGATGACTCTGGTGTATTAAAACTTGCCATAAATGGTCAACTACATTGGGATAACAACCTACAACACCTACAATCAACATTGATCTGTCAGTAATCATGGCAGAGATTTGTAGCCTAAAATCAACAACCTAAAACCTAAAAGATCTAAACGTAAATACGTTATTGAGGTTCCACAATATTGAACAATCTAAATTAAAATTTGTGCAACCCATAGCCTTTTCTTGTAATCTTGAGCACTTTTGAGAGTAAGTTGGTATCTACGTTGGACACCAAAGACTTCAAATGTGATATAATTGCATCAATAGTGAAACATCACTTGTAACTAGAGTTGCAAATTTGAATGAAAACTAGCAAAAATTTCTTAATAATTGGGGTTGGGAAGTACCTAGATCATGGAGTTTAACTGCAGAACACAACCTACTAGCACTAATAGGCTTCAAGCTCTATCCAAACAAGCTTTTTGTACATTTAAGCACATAATTTGTACTTTTGCACTCTAAAATTTAAGCATTTTTGCTATTTTAATAAAGTTTTCCAGTTCATTCATAGTAAAAATTTATTTCAAGTTTAATTTTTGTGTTTATTTTCATTTGAATCTACAATTCTATTCCTACTTTCACTTCCATTTACATTTTCTAAGTTCCTTGGTAATTGACTAGATCGTCCAGGGAACCTTGGATCTTGTTTCTTAGAGGTCCTTGGGATCCAAGGTTAGGATATTTCACCTAGGATTCTTGGTTCTTCCAACAATCAAATTTTTTAGGTGCTACAATACCCACTTAGCCATTATTTAATTCAAGCATGCATTTTTCTTAAGGTTGTTAATGAGTCATGATTTCCCTGGCCTTGACATTAGAGCCTTGACATCAGAGCCTTGTTATTGGAAGCCTTGTTATCAGAGCCCCAACGTCAAGTACACAATGTCGGGGTCTGGATGCAATGTCAAGTATCTGATGTTGGGGTATATACATTGGCCTATAAATATAGCACTTGGGCTCTAGTTTTGCATTAGTTTTTCATAGTTTTGTTAATAGAGTAGCTAAATTCTTATAGTTTTATTCCATAATCTTAGAGAAAAATTAGTGAGTGCCCATAGAGTGGATCTGAGTCAGTTGTATGAAGTCTTATTCAATTGGACATATACCTAGACATATTCCATGAGCAACAATAAGATCGAGATTGATTCTTATTCATTACAACACTTTGACTTAGATTAGATTTACTTTCCATGCAATTTAATTTTCATGTACTTAGTTAATATTTACATTTTTATGCATGTTAATTAATTAAGCACATAAGTACGATTGCTTTGAGCATGCATATGACTCTTGGTAATCCTAGCAATGCTTAACGTTTGGTAACCTAGTAGCATTATATGTGTTCAGGATCTGCATGGGAAGTGGGATCAGATACTTATGTTAGGGTAGTTGATTATTAATTAGCAATTAGATTAGTTGAATTGATTATAAATTGAGTTTCAACCTATTGTTAATCGTAGAATAATAAAATATAAAACAATAAAAATCATATGTCTCACTCTATACTAAACCATACATGATAAAGCTACCACTAGTCGAAGTGGGAAGATAGTGAACTACAATTAAGGCATAGTGATCTAGATTCCATAACTAGTCCCATCCACAGAATTTGACTAGATCATGTGTGAATGCTTGTGATTTGTATGGTTGGACATAGGCGTACCTCATCACTCATCATTGGAACTATTGCTGGAGATGGTGCTAGTTATCTAGATTAGTTATATTATACACAATCACTGTAAAGGTATTAACAATCTATCTCTTAGAAAACACTAATATTTTAAATCACACACATTAGTAGACAAAACCATGTCTTCTTTACATAGGACTAATAATGCATCATACGATGAGAACACTCGTAGGAGAAATGATAGGATATCTACTAAAGAGAATTGGAGTGAAAAACCTCAAGCAGGGGTTTCCTATGCTCATTTAGACCCTTACTACACTCAAAAACTACATTCAACTGGTGCAGAAAATCACAGAGGATATGGAGAAATTCCTAGATAAAGGAGGACATCAAGACCTAGGACCTCCTCTAAACCTAGAAAAGATAAATCAAGGGACCATGGGGAGAACTATAGAATCCATGGCGATTCTCCCAGTTCCTCATCTTCCTCTTCCTCTTCAATGTCTAGTTCTAACGAAGATGAACATAGGTATAGAGATGAAGCTCCACTATGGGATCAAGACAAAGATAGAAATCCAACCTAAGAGAAAAATCAAAGACATCAAAATGAGCATAGCAAAGATCATCATAATCAAACAAATAGAAATAAAAATTTTCATCAAAACATGTCTGATGACAATGAATCCATGTTGGCCACTAAGAGCCTGATGGAGATCACAAAGGTAATTAAGATACCTCATAGGAATCACAAGGACAGTCTCTTACCTAGGCTTGATATAAACAATATCTCTAAATTTGTGGGAGGCTACAACTCGGATCCACAACATCATCTACAAGCCTTCCATGATTCTTGTGCCTTATACAACATTGAAAGTGGATGGAAAAAGCTTAAGCTCTTTCTTATAACACTGATTGATGAAGCTAAAAGTTGGTATAGATCATTGAAACCAAGTTCCATTCACCAGTGGTCCATAATGCTAGAACTTTTCAACAAAAAATACAAAACCTTTATGAGAGTATCCAACCTAAGAAAAGAAATCCAAAAGTGGAAGCAACAAAATCATGAACCTTGGAAGTGGCCTTGGAAAGATACTATTCACTACTACATAGATGCCCAGGTCATGGTTCTCTAAGGAAAGGAAACTTTCTCACATCATCAATGGGCTTCATAATGAAATAAGGGAGACCCTTGGGATGTATGCTCCATGTCAGTTATATGAGCTACAAACCCATCAAATCAAAGAGTTAATCAACTGTGTGGTGAAAGAAGAAGGAGAGTTATGTAGATGAGAGAATGTAGAGGCCAATAACTAGGACCCAACTATGCAAAAGAAAAGCATCCATCTCTATGATAAGGAAAAAGAGACAACTCTTGATGAGGTGATTTTACAATGGACCTTGCCAATACAAAATTCTATCATCGAGATTAAAGAAAAGCTGGATAAGATGTTGCAAGGAATGAATGAGAAAGTTAAAAGTTGCGTAGAAATCATAGAGGAGAGAGTAGCACAAAATGAATTAAGTGATCACAACAAAAGAAGGAAAAAGAACCAAGAAACAACTAGGAACACTTTTTGGCAAGAAGGAGAAATGGTTGTAGAAGAAGAGGCTATACACTCAACCACTGAAGAGGATGGTGGATGTGACATTTGCCTATATGACCATTCAAAGGGCCATTACCTAGTCTTGTTGCATCTACAAGAGTATTGGGTTGGTGCATTAAATCTGAAGTTTGTACAAAAGTACATGGCTAGGAGATTTTCTCTTCCACATAATAATCTTAGACAACCCCAAAACCAACCATACTATCCAGGGGGGACTTATTACCAACCTCAACATTGGCATCAACTGCAATGGCAACAACCAGAGTCATGGGGGAGGTTACCATCAAACCAACCATATCCTTCCTACCAACTGAGCCTACATGAATATTATTTTTAACACCATGTTTTGCCAACTATTTCTACTTCCTCTACCTCAAATCACTACTACAACTTTTCCAAATATCATTATCCTGCAACATCTTATATGAGATTACCACCTCACACCTCTCACCCTACATCATATCCTCAATATTCTCATACAAACCTCCATCATATGTCAACTGCAACAACACAAGAGGGTTCAACATCACAACATCAACGAGAGAATGCCACTTGTGCTACGAACATACATGTAAATGACAATGCTAGTAGATCTCAACCAAAGTCTAAAAAACGTCCTTTCCAAAGGAAAGGATGTAAGCTAAAGCAAAAAACTCATGGACCTACTACATTACCTAAAATAGCACAATGTTAATCTGATGCAACTACCATCCTCACAAAAATGATGTCTCCTAATCATATGCAAAAGCCAACAACCATCACCACTCCAACACAAGACATAAGCAATAAACCTATCATTATGGAGGGATAGAAGAATCCATGCATCACCAATAATGATAAAGGGTGTAGTTGTGGGTTGGAAGCTCAAAATATTAACACAACCGCTATACCGACCCACCATAAAGTTCAAGAGCAAGTGTGCTAGTAAAAGCCAATCTACACAGTAGCCACTAGACCAAAAGACACCCAGTGGCTTGAAAGAGCAAATATAAAACTATTTCAAAAATGCATGGAGACAATTGATTTTCTTATTAGTTCTAGACTTAAGAAAATGGACCAAAAAAAGGACTTAGACACATATATCTTACACTCTGATTATACACTAGGAAAGGATATTAAACACAAAGACCCAGGAATTAAAATAGAAACTCAAGAAGAAAAAGAAAACACATCTAGACTGCCCAAAATAGAAATGCCTTCAATTCTAGATGAAGATACGTCTTTGAATGATCCAAACAAGACTATCACCAATGTTAGATGTGTACCACATAATTAATTAAATCAGTAATGGTGATAGATGAGAAACCAGTTGTCTATAACCAGGGGATTGTGCGATCCATCTTCTAAATGTGCAATCATATGATTAGTCATATAAGAGATGTTGTATCCTAGTTCAAGAACTAATAAGTATTTTTCACTTTTTTATTTTACAAATTTTTATTATTTTCCTATTTCTTCCAAAATTTTCTGATTCTTCATATGTTTTCCATTTCTTAATATTTTTCTTTTCTTTATATTTTCTCTTTTCTTAGTCATTTTCTTTATGTTTTATGAATGTATTTTATGTTTTATTAATAAAACTGGCAAGTCATGATGTTGAAGTCAATGCTATGTATTGGGTTTTTTGTGCTATGCTATCAATATGATTGGATAAGTAATTAGGTAAAGCAGTCAGACCACCTCATCCATCCCTCTAGTTCTCTGAATATAAGGTCTTTTTCATGGAAATAATTTGGTTCTTCTTTTATGAAACTAAAATTAATCAATGATCATTGTATCTTGAAGAAAGAGGGAATGACCAAGTGGAAATGGCAAAGGGTGTGACCTCAAGGGGACTTCTTGGGATCTCTTCTTGACTTTCTTCATATGGTTTATGACTCTTCTTGGAAGGTATCATCACTCCCCCATCGACCAATAAAAAGGAAGCTCTGTCTTTGCATGGTGTGGTTCCCATCCAAAAAAAAACACAAAAAATAAAAAATAAAAAAAAATAAAACAAAAAAAAAAGAAAAAAGAAAACAAAAAACAATAATGGGAATTCAAAGCACATCCCTTAGACACAATAATTGGCTACAAGCATTGGTTATGGGGCTAGAAAGACATGTTACCCATGTTTGAATGTACCCCTCTAACTAAGGCCCTTCATTCCTTCTTCTCTTTTCTTCTCTTTTTGGAGTGTGGTGGTTATGGATTCATGGTGATTGACAAGAAGGAACACATCAATGTGAGGTCACTATTCATGGTATGGACTTTCTTTGAACTTGGACAGATAGGTATGTTGATCATTTTAATCACACTTGTCATAAGAACCTCTTGTGGACATGGTTAAGTATCTTACATCCTAATTTCTACAATTCCTTCTCATTCTATTATTCATCTCAGTGTTGCATGTGATTATGAGCCTTTTGGTTTTGTGTAGTATAGTGCAACATTCTAACAACGGTAGTTGTGTGTTGTTTGGAATAAAGGCATGGTCTACATTTAACTTCTCAAGTGCCCATGGACATCTATAGAAGTGGTTATGCAAGGGCATTATGGCAAAAGCTTTCTTTGGGGAGGACCCACTTGCATACCTTTTGTTGATCATGGCTTTGAACTAACCTTCACATCTTCTAAAACATCAATGACAGTTTCTCTAAATTTATGCATGATTTTGGGACTACTTCTCATCTATTTCATTAATTTTTCCTACTTTTCTATTTCCATATCCATTAATATTTCTTGGCCGTCTTCTGAATTAGACCTTTGGTTTCAATTATTCAAAAACCTATGTGCTTCTGAAGTTACACTTATTAGTCATGAGGGCTAGGGATGCCTACTTTAAAATTTCTGAAATTTTTTTAACATCCTATTTTTAAACATCATGGTAACTAATAGTAATTGATCAAAATAATGTGAACTTAATTATTTTAGTTACCTCATATCCTTGGACAGAGTATGCTATAATCACCTTGTGCTTAAACAAAAACTAAGGGATCCAAAAAGGGTTAACTATTGATGAGTGGCAAGATACCCCTACACTCAACCATACGAAACGAGCATCGCACGCGCGATCCGGTCGAACTCTGCAGATGGACTAGTTGTGGCACCCAGATAGTTAGCCTTAGGTCACAGTTCGCTGTCTTCCCATCTAGACTAGTTTGCATATGTCACGTATGGTTTAGTCTAGATGAGGCGTATGATGTGTTCCTAATTCTATGCTACTCCTGATGGCAATGGAAAATAATATTTAACTAAATCTAAGCTAAGAGGAAAAGGGTAAGAAATCTAATCTAGCCTAAGTGCGACGAGCAACCAATTCCTTGATCAACCGTACACATCTTGGACTTCGTGCATGACTGCCACTGGGACTACCAAGCATAGGCCTAGGTATGCCACTGGGATTACCAAGCGTAGACCCCAAATACACCACTGGGTTACCAAGCGTAGATCCCCCTAGCTACACCACTAGGCTACCAAGCAGTCACACTTAAATGCTCGTAATCAAGTCGTACTCGTTCCGCTTCTAGGAGTTTAAGGGTGAGAGACTAATCGCGATGAGTAACCGATTCCTTAACTAGCCGTACACACCGGTGGGCGCTCGTAGCCAAGTCGTACTCACACCGCGCTATGAAAGAAATAAATAACATTAAATAAATGAACAAATAAATAAACTAAGTGAATGCTGCAATGATGAAGTAATCTCGATCTTTATTGCTGATCATGTGCGTGTCCAAGTATGGCACACTCGAATAAAGACACCGTACAATCACATTCACCACACTGCGGGTAGACACGGGAAAAATTCTAACTCTGGAGGGATCAAACTGCCAGAGCTTCGCTACTCTAAAATTGGGATGTCAAATGAGGGAGAGCGGCCTCTTATTTATAGAAATTGTGGCTGACTGCGATATCGCGGCCCATGATATATCACGACCCATGATATAACGTGGGTGCGTTAACGTGGGTGCCTTAAGGCGACCGCCAGCAATATGAGCAATTTCATGTCTCATCAACTATTAAGGAAAATTTACCATAGCCAATGTTGATCCTTTGGTGACTATAGGTGATGCTATAAGAAACATCTAAGGAAGAAGGCCTTTTGCCAGGCATGAAAACAAAGCTAAGAGAGGGACAACGGAGGATATGACCATGGACACATCATAGCGCATACAAGATAGCAGCTCAAGTTTTGCATGTTTGCTAGATCCATGGGGCAATGAGAAGAAATTACAGTTCACCCTTCAAGAATGTTCTGTATAACTAGAGAAGCACCAACATAACAATCAAGGTTAATAAAAGTTTACCACCACTAGCAACAACAAGAAGAATCATCTTCAACAAATTTTTAAGGACCTCTACAAATTTTGTAATCTTCAGTGTCTGTATAGTCTTTTTGTCACTCTGTCATTTTGTATGCATCCACTTGACTAAAATTTTATAATGCAGCACTCAAAGTCAATCAATAGTTTGCATATCAGTTAATAATCCCATACCTTCCCAATATTTTATAAGGAACTTGTTCCTCATTTTGTTTAACTCAAGGATGAGTTTTGATTTAGTTGTGGGGGTATGATGAGTCATGATTTGCTTGGCCTCAACATTGGAGCCTTGACATTAGAGCCTTGAAATCAAAGCCTTGTTATCAGAAGCCTTATTATTGGAGTCCTAACATTGAATACATGATGTTGGATACATGACATCAGGGTCTAGATGTGATGTTGAGTATCCAACGTCGAGGTATATATGTTGGCTTATAAATATAGTACCTGGGCTCCAATTTTGCATTAGTTTTTCATAGTTTTGTCAATAGGGTAGTTGAATTCTTGCAGTTTTATTCCATAATCTTAGAGAATAGTTAGTGAGTGCCCACAAAGTAGATCTGAGTTAGTTGTACGAAGTCTTATTTGATTGGCAACGTACCTAAACATATTCCATAAGTGGCAATAAGATCGAGATTGATTCTTATTCATTGCAGCACTTTGACTTTGATTAGATTTACTTTTCATGTACTTAGTTAATATTTACATTTTCATGCATGTTAATTAATTAAGCACATAAGTATGATCACTTCAAGCATGCATATGACTCTTAATTATCCCAGCAATGCTTAACGTTTGGTAACCTAGGAGCATTAGATGTGTTTAGGATGTGCACAAAAAGTGGGATTGGACACTTATGTTAGGGTAGTTGATTATTAATTAGCAATTAGATTAGTTGAATTGATTATAAATTGCATTTCAACCTATTGTTAATCATAGAACAATAAAATATAAAATAATAAAAATCATATGCCTCACTTTGGACTAAACCATATGTGACAAAGCTACCACTAGTCGAAGTGGGAAGATAGTGAACTATGATCAAGGCATAGCAATCTAGATGCCATAACTAGTCACATCCACAGGATTCAACCATATCATGCGTGAATGCTTGTGATTCATATGGTTGGGCATAGGGATACCTCACCGCTCATCAATTATTAATTGGAAAAAATTGACCTTGATGTATGACGTCCTTCTTATAGGATTCTCAATCATGAAATAACACTTTTATACCATATGTTGGCCAAATAAAATTTTCTTATTTGAACTGAGATTCAAACTTGAGATTTCTTCAAACCAATTTAGAGTATGGGATAACCAATTTTGATGCTTCATATTAGGATGGAATCGACTCTCCCTACTTCATGAAAAAGGGGAAGTATAATTTATATGTTGATCTTGCAAATGGTTAATATGCCTATTAATCATTCAACTTTTGATTTAATCTTAGCTAAGAAGTTCTTTCTCCAGTTCATAAACTGATATTATTTTAGCTTGAAACTTTTATCTCCTTGAACCTCGAACTTGAAACCTTTCTTCTAAAGTAGAACTAAATTGATGTTATCATTATAAATTGGTCATTAAAACTTTTGTTGAGACTTGAACTTGAAACCCTTTCAAGCCAAATTCTTTTCAAACATTTAGCTTACTTTCTTCCCCTCTCTTTTTTTTGTTTTTTTGCATAAAACTAAACTAGCCAATAATAGTTCACGTCATGGCTTAAGTCTATTTTTATAGTAAAAATTGAATTTTCTAAAATCCAATTTCTATTTCATTAATGGCCATAATGTCTTCAACACTATCTTAGATAATGAAAGTATGCATTACCACCAATAACACGAGCATAATGACAAAATATACCATGCAATTTAACTTTAAATGTTGGTTGATGGTCAAAAACAATAAAACTTTGGTTGTTTGAGCAAGTAACAATAGAAAATGAGAAACATGATAAAAACCTAAGAGAAAATGATTTTAAAAAACAAGAGAAGATAGTAAAAAATGAAAAGAAAATGATAAAAAATAATAGAAACAATGAAAAACTAGAGAAAATAGCCAAAACCTAATCGAAAACACCAAAAAAACAGAGAAATGCTCAACAACTAAGGGAAAATGAAGAGGAGAGAAAAATAAAATATTTTGTTTTTTATTATTATTTATCTTTTTTGTATTTTGAATGATTATTTTTATTTATTTTACATATTATTAAATTAAATTTATTTATTACATATATATGTAAACTAATTTTTTCTCTCTTTTTTTATTTTCTTTTTCTTTATTATTATTATTATATTTTGTGTCTATATATATATATATTTATAATTTGTATTTTTATCTATTTTTATTTTAAAAATTAAAAATGCTCATGCACTTAAATGCACTACCATACCCGGTATAGCATTACACTTGGTACACTACGATACATGGTATGGTAGC
Organism: Gnetum montanum; assembly: GCA_015680685.1. Taxonomy (NCBI): domain Eukaryota; kingdom Viridiplantae; phylum Streptophyta; class Gnetopsida; order Gnetales; family Gnetaceae; genus Gnetum; species Gnetum montanum. Next base: position 537,760 of record MNCI01012796.1, read on the forward strand.
ACATGTATGTTTTTTTATAAATAAAATATGATCATATAATAATAATAAAACATAAAATGAATAAAAAGTAAAATAATAAAAGCAAAATATCATCATCATTCTAGTCATGTTCCAACAAAATTAAATCAGCTACATGACTTCTTTTTTACCATTTTTTTCTATGAAGGGCTAAAGTTTTGTCTATTTAAAATTTCTTCAAACATCTTAAAAAATAAAAATATATCAAATTAAATTTATAATTAAATTTAATAAAGAAAATAAAATTAAAAAAATAATTTAGTTAAATCAAATAAAATTAAATTTAAATCAAATCAAATAATAATAAAAAGAAATAAAGCAAAATAACATAAAATAAAATGCCATCCAACCAAGAAAAATGTTAGAGGTGAATGTTCACTAAAAGGCAAATATATAGGTACGAAGAAGTTCATGGTTTGTATTCTATATTTTAAAAAATTTAAAAATTTGCCTTAGTTTTAAGACCTTATAGGGTAGGTTCACCAAGTATTCTCCATAATTATCAGTACCTATTTACATGTAAGACATTTAACTAAATGTTCATTTACTTAAATGTTTTACCTATAAATAAGATATTATCCTCTATTTGAATGTAATGGAATGTCTGAAAAGATAATTTTACATAAATTAAAGTTTGATTTTCCAAATCATGAACAAATTATGATTTTTTAGCTCCAATGCAAGAACCTCACTTTTTATCTAAACATGGAAATTAAGTTTTATTTTCTTATATTGTCTAGTTTTATCATCTTAATCAATTACTAGGAATTTTCATTATTTGATTTGAAGTGCTTAATTGATTTCTAAAACCATGCAAAATATAGACTGAGGCATTTTAGTGATAGTCAACATTACAATTGTCACTATGCTCAAGTACTAATAATTGTTTTGCATGATGTTCTTGCACTAATATCTCTTTTAGCATCTTTATTTGAGCACTCATACTTAGCTCATAGATAATGATTTGGCTAATAAATTATTAACAATAGGTTGTCAAGAATTCCACCACTTCTAGACACAAGGAATCAATTTTACCAAGTGATTGACATAGTAGTACATCTAACTATGACAATTGCCATCATTTTTCTATTCTATTTTATTATACATAAAATCCATGTTCATCATGTATGAAGATGTCGGAAAATTCAAGAAGTTATGTATATTTATAAATTTTAATCTTTATGTAATCAAAATATTGAACATCATGTTGGTATATTTTTAAATGTATTTTAAAATGTAATTTTGTACTGCAACCAATATACCAAACACCATGTCAATGTAATTTTGGATGTATTCTAGGATGTAATTTTGTAATACATAGCAATCATGATTGCAGAGCCAACATATTGAATAGATTCAATTTCAAAATCATGGCTTTTTTATTGATAATTTTTCAATAATATTAAATAGTAAGCTTCCAATTTTAGTCATTTTTTCATTAAAATATAGTACTTTGAGTTTTTATTTGTCAGGTTATGAATACTATATATTTTTATAAAATGAGATTCATCATGCCATTTGAGAGACTTTTGAAAGATATTTCAAGGAATATCATGGGGATTTGCCAACCATTCTCTAAGAATATAGGAATCTTGGAATCTTATTTTTTTCTTGCAAATACCCACAAATAAGTTACACGACACAAAAAATACTTTAAATAATCTAATCACTTTGCATAACGTTATAATAAAGCTAAGACTTAGAAATTCATAAAATTACGTTTTCAAAGTCTTAGAAAAAGAAAGAAAAATAAACACATGGAATCATAAAAGATAAAAATTAAATAAATATTTAAATTTAAAGCTAAGAACTAACCAAGAAATCAAACATCAAACATGGTCAAGAAAAGAAATATCCTGGTCAACCAATAACATCCACAAAGTCATCACTACCAAGCATGATACCAATAAAATGATTTATGTAATGTAACCATTGCAATCCCATAGGAAATTTTGCATTTAGCTTACTCACTCACAAGGCTAAGTTATCAAGAATTTGCAAGTGAGCCCTTCCCATAGTAGGCTCCTACCTTAACTTGTCCTTACAATTCCTATCCATGAGACACTTGTGGGTTCTCAATAACTAGTGAGACATGAGCATCAAACATGAGTTCACCTCTTAGCTGGCTAAATATCATCCTCCATTTCACCTTGGTCAACTTCCAATATGCAATGGTAAACTAGAAATAGTCTAACAAGAAAGAGATAAAAAACTTGAATGAATTAGAGAGAGAAAAGGAAAATGAAACATCACCAATTCCCAACCAATATCTAAATTAGCTCATTGAAGCATGAGAGCATTCATCATGCTCCACAAGGGATATTCTATTAGTTCCCTTTAAAACTGCTCATTGAACTAGTGAAGATGAACCTTCAAGTCCCCTTTCAAAGATGCAAGTTAGCATCACCACTTCTAACGTCACCTAGTCTTGATTATTCCATAGTTTAATCATTAATAAGGCTAGATTGAAGTGCTATAAAATCATTTTAAAGCCCAAAAATCTAGTTTGATTTTCTTCCCTAACTGCATGTATGTAGGATGGGTTATCAAATTTGATGTTACAAGAAATCTCTCTTTAGTTCCTCTTGCTACACTAAATAATTAAATCCATATATTATGCTTTGGATGAATAATGAACATAGGGATGCCCTACCATGAGTAAAAAATACATTTTACCCTTAGATTAATACTTGATTAAATGAAACATTTAAATTTACTAGAGTTTCCTCCAAAAATGACTTCTAAGCCTTTAAAGCCACTAGATCTAGAATAGCACAAAAATTTATGGTCATAGAATTATACTTGCTTGATCTTATCAAGGTACTAGAGTGAGTTAATCATAGACTTATTATCCTATCCAAATGGTAAAATTACTGATTTTCAAGGCATAGTTACAATTCTTCTTCTTGATAATTGTGAGCGACCAAAACGTCTCTAGTCCAAGATGGTAACACTATGATTTTTTTTCTTGGCTAAAAGTATAAGGAAACATTTATTGCTCATATCTTTACTATTTCATCCTCTCTTTTTTAAAAATTTTGTTCAATTTTTTTAATTTTTCATTTTTAATTTTATTTGTGTGTGTCGGTGTGTGTGTTTGTGTACTCTAGAAAGAGAAGAGAGTCATAACTTCAAAAAAATTAATCCTTTCGAGATGCTCAAAGTTCTAGGTTACCACCTAGAGACCTTGACATGCACTTAATGATTTAAGTAGCTCACCCATGAGCTTAATGTGGCAAGCATACGTTCATGAAATTGTGAACCTCGTTTAACTAATGTAGTTAGGCAAGACAAACATAAACATAATGTTCCAACTCCATCAATTAAAACTCATCTGAGTGGTCATGGAAACCTGTGATGGTATATCTTTTTTGGAATCATAACCAAGCACCCGTGTATAAGTTTCTAAAGCTCACATCTCAAAGTTTAAGCCCACTAGATCCAATAGTAGTAACTTCTTCACTTGTAGTATAGGATCTAGCTCCTTGCTAAATATATATCTAGATCATTAGTGAAGATAGAAGAAAAGGGGATGTATGAATTTATGTTATGTACACATTCCATTAACTAAAGTTCTATATTGTACTCATTAAGCACTCTAGCATCATCATCATATTTGTAAGCTCCTTTGACTAATGTTTTTAGGCAAGGCAAGCATAAACATAATGATCCAACTCCATTGATTAAAACTCATCCGAGTGGTCATGGAAACCTGTGATGGTATATCTTTTTTAGAATCATAACCAAGCACTCATGTATAAGTTTCTAAAGCTCACATCTCAAAGTTTAAGCCCACTAGATTTAATAGTAGTAACTTCTTCACTTGTAGTATAGGATCCAGCTCCTTACTAAATATATATCTAGATCATTAGTGAAGATAGAAGAAAAGGGAATATATGAATTTATGTTATGTATACATTCCATTAACTAAAGTTCTATACTATACTCATTAAACACGCTTGCATCATCATCATACTTGTAAGCTCATCCCTCCACCATTTAGCTTTTAAGATAAGCATTTATAAAGTACATTAATTGATTTCCATGAATAGACAAATTCACTCTTAAAAAGGATATGATAATAAGAACTGATAGATCCATATGCTTAAAAATAATATATAAAAAATAACATTAAAGAAAGAATAAATAGATTACAGAATTATATGTTTTGATATTCAAAAAAATGCATATAGAAAAATACACATAAAATAAAAATTAAATCACATAAAAAATAAATTAACAAATTGCATTCTACTACCAAAGACATTATGTGGAGGCCTCTTTCCTCATAACTAAATTTAAGACTAGCACATGATAATCTCCTTTTTAATCAACATTACCAAATGGCTCAATAATTGCGATTATATGTAACATCTCATGTATTACCCTTAATAGTTGAATTTTGAAGATGCATTTTGCTTTCTTCTAGTTATGTATGTTTTACATTTTTTCCAGAGTAGAAACATCATTTACTTTATGTCTAGGAATATGATCCTTTGGGTTCTGTCTCTTGGAAGATGATGATGAAGGAGATAAGTCCTCACTGATAGTTGTATTTTTATTCTTCTTACAAAAATACTTTCATATAAGAGGTGATGAATATATTGCCATAGGAAGAATAGGATTATTGTGATACTATCCAATAGTGTATGATGATGAAACTTCACGATAGTACATTACATTAACACATTGGACCTATCCCGATTACAATTGATTAGAATTTTTCCTTAAAATTGTATAGCAGGCCATGATGAATATTATTGGACTTGTAACTACTAATATAGTTGTAGTAGTGATATGGTTCACATTAAGTGAGTTGTACTTAAGGAATCTCATCCATAGAATATGAAGTTTCATTGTAGAAATGAGGATTGCATAATGAAGATTATTTGAATGTAGAGGAGGCACTCCAAGGTACTAAGTTCCAAGGATTATGTTCCATCCATTGTTGATGATGCTATTATAGATGATGAAATGTGCCACTAATATAAGATATCTAATTAGTGTAAGGTCTCTTACCCTTTCTCTTTCTTTCTTTAGTCTTGTCATGTGATGTAACTACCTTCATAGCTATTTTTAAAACTTTTTTTTTCAAATCCTTGAGACCTATTGCGACTATAAACCTCAATTGTTGGAAAAGTCAAGGATCCTTAGTACAGTAGTTTCTCAACCCATAAATCCCCAAGGCATCCATGGAAAAAATGGAATTTGGGTCACCCTAGTTAATTCAACAGATCAACCAAGGACTTACAGAATGCAAAGCATGGTAACAAAATAAAATGGAATGTAAAACTGATAGCAGATCTGAAATACATTGAAGCTGCTCCAAGATTCATATGCTAAACCACTCCTAACGCTATCGAACCTCCTCCACTACAACCTCAGCTTTGAAAGTTGGATCATTGTTGGGGGTGAGAAAAGTGAAAAATTTGGCTATCAAATTGCTCCACGCTAGGGATTGGGAGTCCCAAAAATGCACCTTTCACACCAAAAGTTCACAAGTCTCAAGGCTATAATACTTCCATGCTAGAGTTCAAGAGAATGCAAGTATGAGAACTTACAAGAGCTCTTGAGTGTTTGAGAATGCACCAAGTGTGGAATTAGCAGTTGGAAAATTGCTTAATTATCTAAAAAATTGTGGAACTACCAAAGTGTTTGTATGCCAAAAGTTGCTCAACTGTGTAAAATTGCTGAACCTGTAAATAATGTTTGAGATTGGCTTTTATAGGTTACTTGGGTTATGAATGGGGCAGCAAAATAGCTATGCATCTAGCTGAAAATTCAAGTGAGATGGGTGTCCAAATTTGGGATGTTAGTATTGTTGGCACATTTAGCCATTTCATGGAGCAGCAAATGTGATAAAATATGAGTAAGCCATAGAAGATATTCAAAGCAAAAATATATATGATGGTTGTGCCTTATTGATATCAATGCTTGAAGTTTCATGTAGAAAATTGTTAAATAAAGATAGAGTATTTCAAATGATAAAAAAAATTCATCATGCTCCTTTGGAAAACGAAGGGTGAAAAGAGTTAAAAAGCTAAAAGATCCGGATCCCGTTTATGGATGCATCAAGGAAAAATATCAAAGTCCATATGGTAAGGTTTGAATAATGTTTTTACGGCAAGGAAAAAAACGCAAACACAGTTCCAGCCATTGTACGCGATGGGAGGAAAACGGACGAAATTGCTGCAAAGGAATAAAAATAGTCCAGAAAAATGCCTTACTTTTTACAGGAATCGCGTTGCAGGAGAATGCAAGGGTTTTTGCCCTGTAATGGCTTTCATTTTTGCGACAAATCAACTATTCTCTTGGCCCCAAATCAGCGGCATCTCTGTTGGTCGCGTTGTGCCAAAATTTCTTTTGCAGGGACATGGATTCAAAGGGGAAGAAGAACCTGCATGGCCACTGCCACTTCAAATTCTGAATTCGAATTTTACACAATCAATTCACCCACCTCCAACGATGCCAATGTGTTCCGAGACACGTGAACTGCGTGAAGATTTTTTTGGCCGTTGCAGGGCCGTTCTTAACCTACCTTAATGGATGTTGTATTTTCTGATGCTCAGATCTATGATACATTTGCCCTTAACCCTGAAATCAATGGCAGAAAACAAAAAACGATTTGCAGGAACACAAAAACGCAGGAAGCCCTAAGCGAATTTGGGGCAAAATAAGATAGTTCCAGGCAACCGAAACCCTATGTCCAGGGCCATACGTCCAATACACCACTTCTGTTTCCAGATCTTTCTCCTCCAACAACTGAACCTAGTAATGATGTCGGATGCAACGACAGAGCCTTCTCCCACGGTGGTGGTTGCTAATGATTCCTGGCACGGGCGGGATATTTCAGATATGTTCGATGGCAGTTCCAAGCCTGGCGCCTTCACATTCGAGCATTGAAGTTTCAAATTTGATTTTTTTTTGCCATTTTCACTCAGGTGCAAGTGCATATAAAATACTTAAGAATAAGATACCAGCAACATTTATGCCAAGGTAGATATTACATTATCACCTTGTTTATAAAAGCACTAAGAACTCCATAAGCATTCTTCAAATTTTAGAACAAGTAAAAAGGAAAGAATATTAGAGCTATATTTGTTAACAATTATTGGAAATTATTGGAATTATTTTCAAAGGCAATATTTATGTATCTCCCAACTTCCTAACTTCCTAAGTTAAATACTCCCTAACTTGTTGGGCAAGTCACTTGGGAGAGAAGTTAGGTAAGATATTTTTGCATATGTAACTACCTTTGAAACCTATAAAAAGGCTTCAAGGGA